>QAXK01008265.1:0-14017 GCA_004335735.1 Chlorella sp. KRBP
CACAGCCATGGCCAGCAGCTGTTAGCTAGTCAGCTGGCCCGCATGCAGGCCGAGTACCATCATGGCGTACAGCACCATCATGGCGTGTATTGCACGATGCGCTGAACAGGCGATGCTGCAACGCGCACGCCTGCGCAGGTCCCGACTGACCCGCAAGAGCGCCATCACGGCGCTGTGCATGTACGACCGTGACGACGTGGACGAAGCGCAGCGGCAGCCCGGCACCTTCCCCAACATCGACCTGCTGCAGAGAGTGTACTCAGAGGTGCGCGAGCACTTGGCAGGGTGGTGGTGACTGTGAGTCGCTAGACGTGCAGCGGGGCAAGAGTGTGTGCGGGCTGGGGTGGCAGACGAGCAGCCGTCTCCCACGCTCCCAAGGCCAGGCAACCGGCTCATATCTCAATTGTGCGCCCGTGACGCTGCGCAGGGGCTGGAGGTGGAGTTTGTGGTGGAGGAGCTCACGCCCACACAGTAATGCGGACCTGGTTGGTGCGCACGCATCTGCTCACGCTCCCCCAATCCCAAGTGCAATCCTGTGTTGACCTGCAACTGCCGCCTCTCCGCGGGTAGTCAGAGTGGCCGTTCTCCCGCCCCTGCTCCCCACCTGCTCCCACCCCCAGCAGCATGGAATGGCGGGCGAACGCCGCAAGGGCACGATTAGCGGCACGCACGAGCACTCAGAAATCCACACAGCAGCGTCGATATTACACACAGCAATTGTTCGCACAGCAATTCGCCTGAACTTCAGCTCGCCCCACCACCCGCGCACACGAAGGAACAGCCTGCCAGCGCCGAGCCATCCCGGGAGGAGCGTGATTCACGTCACCTGAAGCGCGCCAGACTGCAAGCAGCTGCTAGCATCTCACGCCGGCGCTGAGCTCTCCACAATGGACTACGAGGTGCGGCGTCGACCTGCGCCTGGCCTTCAGCCGCGCCTCTGGTGCACGGGAGGATGCCCAGGGGCGAGCACAGCAGCGCGCAGGGGTCCTCTCGCACGCTGCGCTCGAGCAGTCAACGCAATTGCACGACAGTCAACGCGTCCGGGAAAGATGGCGTGCCGGCCATTCCACAGCCCTGCCCCGCACAACACCCCACTGCCAATGAACACTGTTTATGCATTTGCTCATGCAGAGCGGTCGGCCAGCGTCCCCCTCATCGTCCTCCGACGGCGAGGATGCGGGCGGACGCATTGCCGCCGTGCGCTATGGCGGTCTCAAGCCGAAGCATCGTCTGTTTGCCAAGGTGAGGCCCCGCACGCTCATGTGGGCTTCCTTGTCCAGCAGCTGCACCACGCGAGCAGGGGCTCACCTGAAGTGTCACCTGCCGGCCACCTGCCCGCAGGCGCACAACGCCAGGGCGTATTTTGACAGTGCTGAGTGGGCCAGCCAGCTGCAGGGCATCGTCCTGCAGGTGCGCGACACTGCAAGACAGGAATGCGGTGATGGGACTACTCCCCTTGATGGCACTTACTAGATGGGTTGCCCGGCATGCCTCCTCCTCCACCTACTCAACCTACCGCAGGACCTGCTCCCTGGCGGCGCGCCGGTTGACACGCGGCCGGTCAAGTCTGAGCCCTCGCCTCGGGTCGACCACGGCCGCTCCATGCTCATGGTGGAGGCGCCGCGGCACGTTGAGGTGGTCCGTGTCTTCACGGCGCAGATCAGTACCTGCGACTACTAAGCGAGCGCTTCACACAGCGCAGCCTGGCCATGCCCAGCTTGGCAGGCTGTTGATGAGGAGTCACCGACGTCGATTTTGTGCACAGCGCGATGTACATACAGAAAACAAATGATAGACGCAGCGGAATGGCTCGCACGCCTGCTTTTGCCTCCCATTCCTTACGTTCTGGCATGCCCAATGTTGCGGCATGCCATCTTGTTGGTTTCGTGAAGCGGCGTGAAGCGGCAGGGGCGAGGCCTTCGCGTGGGCGCGCATTGCTAGGTTTCGTAGCCCTGCCGGTCAGCAGGGCGGGTGCCCGTGCCCCTCTCACTTTCCAATAAGTGATGGTGTTGTTTGGTGCTGTCTTCCTGTCTTCCTGCCGCTCTCGCTTCCGTGCAAGTTTGCGACCTACCGCGGCCCCAACCACCGGCACCTTAACTTGAGCTCAGTCCATCCATTCGGCAGGAAGGCCAGCAAGCACGCCTTGGTCAAGGATTCGGTTTGGACGCAGGTCCGCGCCGTGGGGGCGCGACCCTTGACGCTGCGCCCCCCACAACCACGGTGTGGTTACAGTGCAGTACCCCACCACACACACAATGGCTGTCACTGCCAGCTGCCCTGGCTCTCTGGCACAGACATCGTGTGCGCCCCAGGCTGCGGGGGCCCGAAGGAGGTGGCATCCATCAGCGCCGCCCTCAGGCTCGAGGCAGCCACGATGCAGCGTCAACGCCAGCAGCTGGACGCATCGCACCGGCGCCCAGGCGTGCAGCGCTGTCCCGTCGCAGAGCCGCCTCAGCCACACGAGGGGAGCTCCGAGCCAGCAGCAGCAGCAAGCACAGCCATGCAGCAGACAGGGCGTCGTGTGCCATGGCTTCCTCGCTTCTGTCTTTGGCAGGTGGGCTGATGGGCTGCCGCTGGGAGGGTGGGGGTGAGCGGCGAGCGTCAATGCACGCCAGCGTCCACATGGCCCCTCGCCTGTGCAATTGCTGCACACAGGAGCAAGGCGGCTGAGCCAGAGGGGCCCTCGCTCGAGGACAACCTCGGAGAACAGCCGGTGAGCAAGGCGCAGGGCGACGCTGCGGCACCCTCGTGTGCCCGCGCACGCCCCACAGGAAGCGTGAGCTCACATGCACTACTGTGCATCACGGTTGCGGCTGTGCAGGAGGAGCTAGTGCTGGTCCAGACGGCGAGGCCGGATGGGTCGTCGGCGCAGATTGTCTTCCGGCTGGGGGGCGACGTGACAGCGGCGGCGCTGGAGCAACTCTGCGCCAAGGTGCTGCTTCGCTGTTGTCCCCATGCGCACATGGCTGCAGGGCGGTGCTGCACCACGCAGTCAGCACGGCCTTCTTTCCCAGCAGCGAGTGCTCGCCGCCCAGATGAGCAGCTGTCGCTCACGACTGTCCAGGAGCCACGACCAGGCACCCTTGGACCACCTCCTTTACGGCGACATGGAACGCGCCAGTCTCATCAAAGACGCTTTCAGAGTGCCTGCCGCACCGCCCGTCGCCCTGTCCTCCTTCCTGCAGGTCGGGTGGCCCTCCCGCCCCCTGTCCAAGGTTGAGGCCGCGCTCCGCAACTCCTTCCTGGTCTGCTCCCTGGTCCTGCGCGTCACCCGCGGCAGCGGCGAGGAAGAGGGTGGCAATGGCGCGGGGGCGGGCGAGGTGGTGTCCGAGCAGTTGATTGGCATGGCGCGCGCCACTGGTGACCACGCGTTCAACGCCACCATCTGGGATGTGTTGGTGGACCCGGAGTACCAGGGGCAGGGCCTGGGCAAGGCACTGGTGGAGCAAATGGTGAGGAGTTAGGGCTAGGGTCAATACTAGAATACCTCGTCTCGCAAATGGTGGGGATGGGGCTGAGGGCCAAGGAATCACCTGGCGATGCGTCACTGTGCCCGTACTGTGGCGGGGATGGGGCACGTGCAGCGGGGACGGAGCACCTCCCGGACTTGATGCATGCAGGGCTGGGTTAGGGGGCCTCAGGGGCACAAGCGGCGGTGAGGGGTTCACGTTTGCTCTGCAGGAAGGGTGCGTGGTCCACCAAGAATCAGGGGCAGCGGCGGGGGTTGAATGCAGTGCCGTGCTGGGAGGGGCAGGGTGTGTCATGGGCTGCGTGCGGAGATGGTTCTGGCATGATTGTTGAGGTGGAGGCCCACATGTGTGCATGTGCGTGCAGGTGCGCACGCTGCTGCGGCGGGACATCAGCAACATCACTCTGTTTGCTGACAACAAGGTGGTGGAGTTCTACCGGGGCATGGGGTTCAAGGCAGACCCTGAGGGCATCAAGGGTGAGTGCCATGCGGGTGCTGCCATGTGGGTGGGGCATGGGGTTCAAGGCAGACCCTGAGTGCCATGCGGGTGCGGGTGCGGATGCCTCAAGCCATGCGGACATGCCAGAGGTGGACTGCAACGTGCTGCCCTTCTGCCCCGTCGCGCACCCATATGCTACCGCAGGCATGTTTTGGTACTGCGGGCCCCCAGCGTGAAGGACCAAGGCCATCACTGAGTCGACGACACTGTGAGCTGTTGCGTTGTTTTGTTTGTCGTCAGTGGAAGGCCCAGGAAGGAGCAGAGCCCTGCCTTCCAGTCTGTGGCGCCCAGTGAGAGAGAGAGAGAGAGCAAGCAGGGAGAGAGTGCGTCGGCTTCTTCTGTTGTTTCAATGCCGAGAGACTTGTGACTATGTGCTGCGGCCTGCGGACGTGTGCGGCAGTTAGCTACCCATGCCGCCGCTTTGTCGCTCTTATTGGTCCGTTGGGTTGCTTGCATATGCTGTTGGCGTCCACTGTGCGAGCTCCTCTGTGGTTGCAAATGGTTTGGGAGACAATCACATGCGGCAGCCGGGCACACGTGCGTCCTGACGAACATGTTCAAGAGCCAACGTGGTCCGTGCAGCACAAGCAGCAGCTGCAGGAGCCCTGTGCTTGCTGCTTATTGCTGATGCAGTGGTGGTGATACAAGAAAGAGGCCACAAAAGAATGATGCACCTCTGGCGCATCTGGCGCATCTCAAGCGGTGCCCTGGTCCGACGCGCGTGCCCCACCCGCGCCGCTCCTCGCCGCTGGCTCCGGCTGCTGCGACGACCGCGCCGCCACGGCCGCCCGCAGCTGCTGCGACGCGCGCGTTATGAGTGAGGCGACGCCGTGCAGCGGAAGCGACGCCGCGAGCCTTGCCTCCGCCGTGAGCACGTTGCGCTGCCGCTGCTGCATGATGGACGCGGCGCGGGCTCGTTGCTCCCGCACCTGTGCCACCCTTAACGCCTTGAAGGCGCGTTCTCCATCCAATCCGCCGCCAGGCCCGAGGAGCACGTCCGTGTCGACGCTGCAAGCGTCGTCATCGTCGTCGTCATCGTGGCAACCAGCCCACGGCCCCTTCGGTCCGACCACGCTGCCGACTTGGAACGGGCTGACCCGGCAGGTCACGCCGACGGGGCCGGTGCCGGTCGACGAGTAGGTTTGCGCCGTGGAGGGCCGCCGCAGCCGCCCGGTCACACCCGCGCCCCCCGACAGCAGCGCGCTCGTCGACGCCCGCGTCGCCAGGGTGGTCTTCTGTTGCCCGGCTCGCACCAGCCCCGTCTGTGCACTGTCCCCGTTCGCCGATCCAGCTCCCTCGTCGCCTACAGGCACGGGCGAGTCGCAACTCTGGCGACTGCCATCCCCCCTCGTCGAAACCTTCTGGTGCCGCTCGCGGTACTGCTGTTCCACCTCTTGATCGAGCCTCAACAACACTGTCCTCCACTCGTGGTCGCTAGGCGGCGCCAGGGACCGACCCCTGGACCGGTCCAACAGGTCACCCAGCAGCTCTTCCGTAAGCCCTAGGCGCATGCGACCTGTGACCTCGCCCTCCCCACAGGCGCTGCCTGTGCTGGCGGCGACAGCGGGTGGCAGTGGCAGCGCCGCGCGGGCGTGCGGCAGGGCGGTTGGCTTGAGCTGCTTGCCGCTGCTGCTGACCTGTGGGGCCTTGGGCTTTGCCCGATAGCCATAGGCTGAGATGGCGGTCTGGAGCGTTGGGTGGATCTCTCTGCTGCTGCTGCTGTAGGCGGTGTTGCTGCTAGGGACACTGTTGCAGAAGCGGAGGGAGCCGGGTGCTGTCGCGACGGTGCTGGTGGTGATCACTACGGTGGTGGCATCAGGCGCCAAAGGGCGTGGGAGGAGGTCGTCAGCCAGTCGGCGGAGCTGCACGTACGTGGTGTGGGGCACGTGGGGCACGTGGGGCGCTGTGGTCCTGTTGGCCTGACTGCCGTTGGTGCCAGTGGCAGTGGCAACGCCTCCTGCATCCTCGCTGTTACCGCTGCCGTCCGCTGCGGTGGTGGACGTGCTGGTGGTGGCGGCAGCAGGGCTGGTGGTGGTAAGGAGCGTGCCATCACTGGATGTGAAGGTGAGATATGGCAGGAGGTCGAACCAATCAGAGGGCTCCAACCGGTGACCACACCGCGTCATGCCCGTTGAGAAGTCGACCCAGTGCAAGTGCTCGCGCTGCTGCTGCTGCTGCTGCTGCTGCTGCTGCTGCTGCTGCTGCTGCTGCTGCTGCTGCTGTTGATGGTGGATCTGGTGGTGCTGGTGCTGGTGCTGGTGGTGGGTGGGTGCCGAGGAGGCGCACAGCACGCGCAGCGCGGGGGCCAACAGGTGCACTCGGCGGTGCGCGGGGGTGCTGCTGGCGTGGACCGGCGGGGGTCCCAGCTCTGGCCCGTCCGCACCTGCACATTGCGAGCAGCAATGCAGCACGCATGAGCTTGAGCTTGTCTGTGCTTACCACTGGCTGCACTGCCTTGGATCTCCTTTCCTGCTTGTGTTCACTGTGGCTGATACCAGATCAAAGTCTGATACCAATGAAAGTCTGATACCTGATAGTCATAATTACTTGACACATTCGCACTCACGGATCTCGGAGCAGAGCCGCACCCAGTCCACCACCGTGTCCACCGTCGTCACCCTCACCGCGCCCACCGCATGCAAGTCCGTCCAGTCCTGCGGCCCCAACGGCGGCTCCACAGGCCGCCCGTGCGCCCCCAGCAGCCCCTGCAGACGCCGCCACGGCACCAACCCGTCCCGTGGCACGCCCACGGGTGGCGGCGCACCCGCCAGCTCCTCGCCCATGGCCAACGCAGCAATCGACCTGGGTTTAGGGTTTGAAGGAGGTGATAGGGTAGGGCTTGCGCGGTCGGGAGTAGGGTATGGGTGGGACGAGCGGCCAGTTGCTGCCCGCCCAGTGACGGACACGCGCTGCTGCAGTTGCTGCTGCTCCAGAGGCTTGGCAGCGCGCACCACCGCCTGCTGCAGCACGTGCGCCAGCACCTGCCCGTTCCCGAAAGAAAGCAAGCTGTCCAGCAGGCGAGCACGCAGCCTGGCGGCCGCCGTCGCCACGCGCGCGTGCCGCCCATGCGGGCTAGGGCCTGCGGCCGGCGGCGTCCTATGCCCTGACAGGTACTCAGGGCCATCCGGGCCGACCAGACGACGGAGTTGTGGGTAGTCTACGTAGGTGACGAGGGGCTTGGGCTGGGAGGGGAAGACGAGGGTCGCAGTCGTGGGCGTGGTGGCGAGGTGCAAGGTGCGGAGGTCTGACCAGAGGGAGGGGGTGAGGGTGGCGCCGTGCTGGGAGCAGAGGTGTTGGAAGCGGGACCATGTGAGGTGGCGGGTGCCGTGGAGGAGGGGGGCCATGACGCGGGTGGCGGGTCCAAGGGCGATGAGGATGCGGAGGGTGGCGGCGGGGTGGGAGGGGTCGGAGGGGGTGGGTGGGGCGTGCAGGGAGGTAGTGGAGGCGGGGGGTGCGTCGGGTGGGGCGAACTCGGGCGTATCTGGTTCTGCAAGGTGCACGTGCGAGCAGGAAAGGTGGGGATTAAACAGCTCTGCGGGATGTGTGCGGGAATGGAAGTGATGGCAGCAGGAGCAGGAGCACTGTATGCGTAGCTTGCAAACGGGCCGTTGGGCCGTATCAACCAAGGCAGCACGGATCAGCAGCGAGGGAAGATTAGGCACGAGCCCACGGCAAGCGCTGCTCCATCCCACTCACTGAGAGCCTCCGCCAAAGCGGCCAGGTTGACCGCGGTGCTTGTGGGTGTGGGCGTGGTGTAGGGCTGCAGGTCCCACCACAGCGCGTCGTCAGCCTTGATCTTGACGCCCTGCGCTCGCGCGGCCACGGTCACAGAGCAGTTGACCAGCATGATGATGGCCTGGCCACTCCTGGATGTGGGTTGCCTGGGTGTGCTCTGGGCGGTGCGCATGCAAAGCAGTGTCGTTCTCTCAGCGGGGGCCAGCGAGTCAGCGCCCGCTACAGCTACAAAAAAACGCGAGAGGTAGGTATACACCTGTGAGAGGTGCGGCAAGGGGCACTGTACCGCACTCACGTGCTGGCCCATGAGCCTGACGAAAGCCCTCCAGTCCATGGCGCTCTCCAGCCCTTGCGGCCCATGCAAGCCCTTGCCAGACCAGGCAAGGAAGCAGGCGTCCCCAAGGGCCTCCATGAGGCGGGGAAGGGACGCCTCGGGGGGGCCGCGCTGTGCGGTGGCGGCGTGGGGCTGCGGCTGGCTCCGTCCTGCACGTGTTGGTGTGGAGGGCAGGCCACAGCAGGCATCAGAGCACGGCCATCAGTGCCGTACCATGGACGTCGAGTGCAGGGTCAAACAGCTGTGTGCAGTGTGCGTGGCCTGCTGGCGCACACCTGCTCAACGATCCCACTCAGGTGCAACCACGTGCCACGCACTCACCTATCAATGCGGTAAGTGCCGCCCAGTCCACGTAAGTCGTGAGCGGCAAGGGACGCTCGGGCGTGGTGGTCCCATTGAGCGTCTGCACCAGGAACGGGCTCAACTCCGCCCAGTCCCTCGGCAACAGCTGCAGCTTGTGACGAGCCATCAGGTCTTGGAACTCTGTCCACAGCAGGAAGTTCGGGGAGGGCGACCCGGCCTTTGGTTCGTCTTCTGCTGCAAGCTGGACGTCAACGCTGGCCGACTGGACGGGCGCAGGTTGCTGGGGTGAGGAGGAGGGCTTGCATGGAGCCGTCAGGGTTTGCATGGCGGCACGGATGGCCGGGCCCAGTCGCTGCCTCAGGCGCGTGTCAGTGGTGCTGCTAGAGGGGCTGGCGTGGGGCGGCTTGGGGTTAGGGTAAGGCCCCTCCGGGTTAGGGTTCGGCCCCTCGGGCGCTGCGGGCAAGCCATGCACATGTGTGCACACCTGCTGGGGCCCTTCCTGGGCACATCGGACCAGTGTCGCATGTGTGCTCAGCGGGTTTGGGAGCTAAGCAGGTGGTCTGGACGCGTCGCTCTAACCCTAATCCGAACCCTAGCCCACCAGCACGCACCGAGTGCGAGCGCCAGCGCTGCCCACGCCACGTGCACCACGTTGCCTGCGGAGGTGGTGGTGAAGGAGTGCTGCAGGTCGGACCAATCCTCGGGTGCCAGCTCCACGCCCTGCAGGCACGACGCGAGGTGGTGGCGTTTGTGCGCTTGTGATCCTCTGTTACAACGCGCGCACCCTGGACATGCATCGGTCACCATGACCATTGAGACGGCACGAGCACGCCTGCTCCATGTGCAAGCAGCTGTCCCATTTTCTCGGCCGTGTTCTCTTCCCGATGACTGCATGATTGCGCACCTGCCCAGACATGAGCTCCTGAAACGTCCTCCAGGGCACCGTCGACGTACTGGGTGCCTTGATGCCACCCGTGCCATTCACCACGTGCCACACCACGTCGCCCAAACGCTGGCGCAGCCGTTGCAGTGCCGCCTTGCTGGCAGCGGCGGTGGTAGACGGCTTGACAGCAGCTGTGGCAGCAGCAGCACCACGATGGGCAGTGGTAGTACCAGAGGTGCTGGCGCAGGGCGGTGCAGCCAGAGGAGGGGCAGTGTCGACCTCGCTTTTCGTGGGCAGCTTTCTTGAGTTGCTGCCGCTGGCGCCGTGCAGCACTGTGAACGGGATGGGGTGGTCCTCCTCCTCCTCTTGGTCCTTGTTCTGGAACACAGGAAGCTGCTGCTGCCGGTCTGGCGGCGGCGGCGGCAATGCTGCTGTTGTTGATGGATGATGTGGTGATTGATGCGGCTGCGGCTCATGCGGCTGAGGGTCCTCCTCCTCTTGCTCCTCTGGTGGCAACTCGTCTGTCAGCTGCGGTGGTGGAGGCTGCGGCTCTGCTGCGGCAGCAGCTTGATGAGGGATGGGGACTGGGTCGAGCGCTGCTGGCCCCTGCTGTAATGCCGCTGGCAACGCCGATACTGGGTGTGGAGGAAGGGGTGGGGATGCTGCTTCCTCCACAGCAAGCTGCTGGGTGGACGAGGCTTCCGCCGCCAAGGCCCCCTCACCTCGCTCCTCCGACAGCGATTGCTGCGGCGATAGCGGTGGTGGCGGCGGTTGAGGTGCAAGTGGTGCGTCCGAGGCCTCCTCGTCGTGCCCCAATGATGCTTGTGGTGGCAGTGCGGGCACATGCTGCTCAGCTGGTGGCTCCGGCGCGGCGACCGCCTGCCACGGCACAGCCGAGAACGAGTCCTGCGGGCGCAGCGCCTCCAGGCTCGGAGCCTGCGCACCAGCCGCTTGCTCCTCTGCTGGTTCCGAAGGGCTCTGAGCGCCGTCGTAAAGCGACGCGTCCCCATCCTCGGGCCGTGCAGACTCCCCCTCATCACCACCGCCATCAAAGCTGTGCGCGTGCGCAGGCTGCGCAGGCTGCTGCGGTGGCATGACTGTGATGTTCATGCCATCGAACTCGTCATCATCGTCATCGTAGCCGTCGTCGTCGCCTGCCCGGAGCGGCGAAGCGGCGGCGCGGCCACAATCCACGCCGACCTCGATTGCGGCGTGTGTCGTCGGCCCAGCTGGCTCATCCGCCCCCTCCGGTCCCGCCGACCCTTCCGCTTCCGCCGCCGCCTCCGCCACCACCACCGCTGCCTCTGCCCCTGCATCCGGCCCGGCCACCGCAGCCTCCACCTCTGCCTCCCCCGCCCCTGCTCTCAGCCCCGCCTCCACCGCCCCCGCTGCCACCACCTCCCTCTCTACCCTCGCCGGCCCTTCCACCTCCACTGCCTCTGCACCGGCCTCTAAGGCCGCCTCCTGCAACGCCCCCTCCGCCGCCTCTGGTGCCGCGTCCTGTGCGACAGTCTGAGAGGCCGATGGAGGCAGAGGCTGCAGTGGAAGGCTGCCGGAGGCCAGGGTGTCTGGTGGTGCTGGCTCTGACTCGAGGGTGCCGTCTGCAGCAACTGGGCCTGATGGCGCCTGATCAGGCTGGCTCTCTGCCTCCTCACCCGCCAGCAGTTGCCGCTGCACAGCGGCTGCCAGATCAGCCGCTTGCAGCTGCTCCACCGGCTGTTGCTGGCCCTGCTGGTGCGGCTGGTCCTGCAGTGTGTGGTCTTGCTGCTGGCCCTGCTGTTGTTCCTGGCCCTGTTGATGATGATGGCCATGCTCGCCACCCTGCTGCTGAGCCTGGCCAGCGCCGCTATGAGTAGCAGGCTCAGGCTGAGGGGTGGGGGCAGGTGATGTGAGAACCGTGTCCTCCTCCTGTGACATCTGCCCCACCACCTCCTCGCCTTCCAGCTGCGGCTGTGGGGCAGGAGCTGGTTCACTTTCTGGCCCGGCAGCCATGTCGGAGCTGTGTTGCTGCTGCTCGCTGCTCAGCTGGGCCGTGAGCGCATCAGGTGCTGCCCCAATGTCTGCATGGGTAAGGCTAGGGTCTGTGGCCCCCTCAGGGCCCTGTTGCTCTGTGGTGGATGGTTCAGGCGCAGCGGTTGCGCTGGCCTCTGGCTGCGATTCTGCAGCTGAGTCTGCCTCCTGGTGTTGCTGCTGCTGCTGCGTCTCTTGGTCTTGCATTGCTGAGGGCAACACGTCGCCAGCGCCGTCGTCCACTGCTGGAGCATCATCACCCAGACCAACGGTAGGAGGTGCACCCAGCGCCTCCGGCGGTATGGCTCCGTCCTCCTTGCGGTCCTCCACCTGTTGCTGCTGCTGCTCGTGCTGCTCCTGTGGCTCTTCCTGCTGTGCCGCCACCTCCACCCCCTCATGCTGCTGCAATTGCTCCGCCTGCTGCTCCTCCGCTTGTCGTTGCTTCTGCCCCTCCTCCCGATGCTCCTCCACCTTCTGCTGCTGTGACTCCTCCTGCTGCTCCTGCTCCCCCCGCTGCTCCTCCACCTTCTCCTGCTCCTCCTCTTGCCACTGCTTCTGCTCCTCCTCACGGGCTCCTGCTGCAGGAGCCGCTGCAGCCGAGCTGCAACCCTCAGGCTCCAGGTCAACCTCACGTCCCTCAACAGGCAACTGGTGGTCAGGCTCTAGCCCAGAGGCCTCACCAGGTGGCACCTGTTGCGCAGACTGTGGCTGCTTAGCTGCCTCATCCTCACCAAGCCCAACAGCAGGCGCCTCTCCTGCCTCCTCCGCTGCCTCACCCGCCACTGGGTCGGCCCCCCCAGGTGGTGATGCTTGCGGCGGGTCCAGCGCCACTGTGTCTGACTCGGAAAGGAGGTGCTGCTGGTTCCCATCCTGACTGATGCTGTGCTGAGCAGCCTCTGCCGCCACTGCCTCCACACGACCCTGTGCTGCCTCCTGCCTGTCCCCGTGCTGTGCTGTCCCTGCCGCCGCCGCCGCCGCCGCCGCCGCCGCACTCGAGCGCCGCTGTGCTGCTTCCTGCCAGGCATCAGGCTCACCCCGCAGTTTGCGCAGCGCCGCCATGGCGCACATGAGTATGACGCTGCACTCCCAGGTCACTGACAGCCAGTGCTTCATGGCCCGCCACGCCAGCGACGCCTGGCGCGCCTCGTGCAGGAGCGCCTCTGTGACCGGCACTGCGTGCACGATGGGGGAAGGTGCGCAGGCACGGCGTGATGTCGGTGCACCTCCCAAGCACAGGGTGTGGCAGAAAAGCCTCTGCTGCACACTGCACACTGCTGCACACTCACGTCCTTGTAAGAGCCATGCCAGGTCCTCCTCTTCGTCTGCTAGGCGGGGTGGCTCCCCCGCCATCCTCCTGCTCGAACTCGAGCCTCAGGGCCCGCAGCTCAGCGCCACATGAGCGGCATCACATCTGCACCGGTGCTCGCTGCTGCTGCTGCGAGTCGTGGTCGCACTTTGACTCCACGGCACCGTACCCGTCGTGGGAATGCGATCTTCTTTCGCAATGCGTGGCGATGCGATGCGGCTTACTTGCTGCATGAGTACAGTGCCGACAGAGTTGCTAGACCTGTGCCCCGTTCCTGCTTCCGCCACGACTTTCGATCTGTCCAGCTGTCGCTCACCAGTGCATCAAGGGACGACAAGGCAACACACCATGGCTGATCTGTGTGGTGCCCTGTGCCCTCCTGCCTCTTGCAGCATCGCCCTGCAGCTCGAATCGGACGTGCTGTACGCGGATGCCGCGCCCCGCACATTCGGCCCCACAGCAGCTGGCGCGGGTCCCCACAGGCGCACCCGCATTTGCTCTAGCATGCTGCTGCATGGATTCCCCTTGCCATCGCTCCTGTGCAGCTGTGGAGCTGAGCCCTGTTTTTGCCACCTCGCAACAGAGCGAGCGATCATCCATCAGCTGTGGCACCACAACGCGCAGCGATGTTTCAGCTGCAGAGGTGCCTGCGCGGCCCTGGATGGGCGCTGCACGGGGCCTCGTCGCTGATGCGCCTGAGCAGCGGCAGCTCCACCAGCGCCCAGGGCAATGAGAAGCAGCCGCCAACCTACACCATCACGCAAGAGAGATCGCGAGGCCGCGTGGCAGCGTGGAGCGCACAGGGTGAGCTTTGCTGCGTCGAGCCACATCAGCAGGCGATGGATCGCGGCAGCTCGCCCAGACGCTCCAGAATGCGTGCGTGCGCAGGTACTGCGGATCAAGGCTTCACCTTCAAGGACCAGAGCCTGCACTCCCAAAAGGAGGGGCCGCAGGGGCCGTACAGGTGCGCCCAAAGCATTTTTGCGTTCCCGCACCCCAGCAGCAGCAGCAGGCACACGTCTGATTGCTATGCCGTGACCACAGGTACCTGGTGAACGTGACCAAGGCGGTCCTGCTACCGTATGGCTACCCGTCCTCCGTCGGGCAGGGCTACGTGAGTGCGCACCCGCACGCATTGTGCGCCAGACTGCAAGACTTGCAGGGACGCTTCTGCAACGCATCGCCTTGCGACTGGGACAGCAGTGGCAGCGGAATGTGCAGCGGGCACGGGGGTGGCGACGCTCGCTGACACGCGCAACCTCCCGGCGAGTGTTGTCCTCGCGCTGCGTCCGCGCAGTTCGAGTACAGCGTGTACCAGGGCCTCACCAACGTGGCCATGACGGCCAACAGCGTGGTGGCGTCCACGTTCCTGCTCTACGCCGTGGGGCTGGGCACGGGGGCGGGCATCGCCACGGCAGGCGCGCTCAACTGGGTGCGTCGCCACAGTGGGTGGCGGCAGCAGCAGCAGGAAGCCACGG
>QAXK01008276.1:0-19575 GCA_004335735.1 Chlorella sp. KRBP
CCCTTGTGTACATACGCCTTAGGGTTGCAATGCGTCCAACCGAGTCAGTGAGTTGCAGGGCGCATGAATGCGCCTTCTGCTTGAATGGGAAAGCATCAGGCGGCGTGCATGCTGCAACTCGGAAGTGCCCTACCAAGCCGCCCCCTGACCCAACGGTTTCTCATGCACCCCCTGCAGGTGCTGCTGGACGGTGACTTTGCCCGCAAGGTGCTGCCAGCAGACGGGACCTCTGGTGTGTCTACCCTGAGTCCCATGGGGCCCAAGACAGGCGGTGTGGCCATCTGGCACGACGCTCAGGGTCTGGCGGGCCGCACCGCCACCAGCATCGGCAGGCGCCCGGCACCCTTCCTGGCCCTGTGCAGGCGCCTGCTCATGTCTGCCCCTGCTGATGTGTGAGGCTGTGCCGCATGTGCTTCTGCTGCTGATGTGTGCGGCTGCGCACCATGTGGTTGGGTGTGTCAATGCGCAGGGCGCCGTGGAGTCA
This sequence comes from Chlorella sp. KRBP, assembly GCA_004335735.1. Taxonomy (NCBI): domain Eukaryota; kingdom Viridiplantae; phylum Chlorophyta; class Trebouxiophyceae; order Chlorellales; family Chlorellaceae; genus Chlorella; species Chlorella sp. KRBP. The sequence continues at coordinate 485 of QAXK01008276.1, forward strand.
GGTGTTGGCTGCTTGCAGAACGTGGCGACGACCTGCAACAGCCATGTCGTGTCTGGAAGTGAAGGGGATGTAGAGCAGGATGTTGGCGTCTGTTTGAGCTCCTAGCACACGTGTTTCACTGGGAAGATCTTCGGTGTAGCACACAGCTCTAGAAGGAGATCCTTGCTTGCATCTGATAGGCCTGGCCTGTCACACAGTTGTGATGCATGTCTGTCCGTGATATGCAGACTTCCACATGTGGTTGGTGTTGAGTTGTGGGGGACATGTGAGTTGAAAAGTTGAGTGGATGAGATTTCACAGGTCTGCATGGCAACGGCCGAACCAGGCACCAATTACATTGCTGTCTGTTTGGGACAGCAAGTGGTCGTCGCTGCCTCATGTCAAGTTTGTTTTCAAGAATACAGTTGGTGTTGCACATGCAAGCAGCGGAGTGGTTAGGATGTGTTGTTGTGTTTGTCGAGTTTGGGCTTTATGGGAGCATGTAGGCTGTAACATCCTCAACTGCTTGGCCTTGACGTTACAAGCGGTTAACATCTTGTTAACTCCACCATGCGTTTGGGTCGCTGGATGTCACGCATGCTTCGCATCCAGGAGATCTCAGCGACTTGGCATAAGGTCGGTTCTAAGAGTGGCTCTTGCAGGACCCAGAGCTGTACACATCTGGCACCTCATGCGGCTTGGTTTGAACATTTGCACGCATCAAATCCCTGAGACAATACACTGTGAGCTGATTGCAGAAAGAGGATGGTCAGCCAGGCTGCCAGCGGTGGTTTGAAGCTGCACCGACATGGACTGGGTGACCTGCACGCTTGCACTACTAGAGCAGCTGTTTGTTCACTCTCGGCACAGAAAGCTAGTTGACCATACTGTCACTGCCACGGCATCACATGCAGACAGCCATCAGCAATTCACACTGCCACAGCAACAGCCCATGTTGCACTGCATGGCTGTCCGTCAGCCACAGTGAGGACAAGCTTGCTGCTGCTGCCTACAAATGCTGTGTGGTGTGCAAACACAATCAGGCCTGCAACACCACACATTCTGGCAGCAGGTACACACCGTATGACACCAGTGCATGCAACAAACCAAGACAAACCCAAGCATGTGTGCACTTGCAACGATAGACTGCCAACAACAAGACCGTCTCTATTCTGGACCAAAGGGGAGAGGCGTCTGCTGCGTGCACCGTACCTGGGTGTTGTTGCAGTCAGGTGACATGCCTGGCATCAACGCCATGCCCGCCCCATGCCTGTTGATGCCATGCCAACACAAGAATAAACCACTGTGGTAGAGTAACACTGCACTCAACATGCACAGGAACCAACAAACCTAGCAGTTCTTTCAAGCAGGTCACCGCACAAGCAGGTCACCGCACATACACACCCTACATGTCACGGCTGTGCCACAGCAGCTGCTGACCTGCAGCATGCCCCAACACGAAGCACACTATCAGCACGCTCCCAACAGCAGCTGTAACACCACAGGACGAGCCGCCCACCAAAGAGGCACCCGTCAGAATCTCAAGGACAAACAACGGAGGTGAAGCATCAGAGCCAGTCAACGCTGGTCAAGTGTGGCATGTAATTCAAGAAGCAACGCTTTGCTGCTGCAGTAGCTTCCGCTTCGTCATCATCATCCGAGTCCGAGTCCGATTCTTCACACCATACTGGCTTTGGCCACCGCATGCTGAGGTACGTCAGCTTTGTCGGGGGTGACAGCACTGGCAGGGTCGCGTCATTGAATGGCGGCATGTTGCCAAGCAGGCTCAGGCTCTCCAGGTTGGTCAAGCAGGCAATGGCCACAGTCACGCAGGGGTTGTCAGACAGGCACGAGTCGATGTACAGCTTGCGCAGGCCTGTCAGCCGCTGGAACACCACTGCCAGGCCTGCGTCTGCAATGCTGCAGCTGTCAAGCTCCAGGGCTGTAAGGCTCAACAGCACCGTCAGCTGGCTGAAGCCCTTGAAAGACCAGTCGACCTGTGTGAGCCTCAGGCTTTGCAGCTGCCGTAGGCCTTGCAGCTGAACCCGCACTCCCTTCATATCCGTACGCACGTTCTTTTGCATCCAAGGAGCAGCATCAAGGTCGCGGAACTGGTGGAATAGATGGAGCTGTGTCAGCTACTTGCACCTTTTCAAGGCATCTGCAGCCCGCTGCAGCTGCTCACGGCTGCTGCCGTGCAAGCCCAAGGAGAGGTCCTGCAGCTTGGGATGCTGCTCCAGGTGCTGCAGCAGCGACAGGGCTGCATGTGCCTGGGGCAGGTGCAAGTGCTGCAGCTCGGGCAAGCAGCCCAGGGGCTCTGCTGGGCCCACACGAGTGAGTCCTGTCAGGCATGCTGGCAGCTGTGAGCTCGCCCTGATGCCATCAGGGACAGTCAGGAGCAGCGACTGCAGCTTGCTGAGGTGACTCAGCTGGATGTCAGCGAGTGCTGCTGCTCCTGCTGCTGGGGCTGGTGCTTGTGCGTGGCTGACATCTATGCACAGCTCACTCAAGGAGGCTGGGAGGAGTGCCAGACTCGAAGCAGGCACCAATCCATCAGCTGCCAGCTGCTGCATCTGCGTCAGCTCAGCCATGGCTTCTGCGAACGCTGGTGGGAAGGCCACAGACGCCTCTGGTGCTGATGGGTCTTGCGAGAAGCAGCTGAGCTTGCGCAGGCCCCGCAATCTGCCCAGTGCTGTGCACAGCTCAGCCGTGAAGCGTGCTGGGGGCACTCCACTGAGCGACAGCTGTGTCAGGCTGGTGCTGCTGGCGAGGGCCTCCAGGGCTGCAGGCTGGAACACGAAGTTTGTCCTGAAGTTTTTCAGCTGCAGGACTGGCTTTGCAGCACCCTCTGTCTGTGTGCTGACCTGTGCTGGCCAGATGCTGCAGGATGCCTGCAGGCACAGGCTTAGCATCTCCTCAAATATGGCCAAATCTGCGGAGGAAGATGTATCACTCAACCTGCACCACAGGACAAGTGTGCTGACAAGGCTTGCATGGCGTGGCAGCCAGTGTGCAAGTGGTGTCAGGTGCTTGCTGGCATAGGAGGATGTGCTCGTCTGGTAAGTGGTGCCAACTGCCTGCTGCAGGGCGGTCCTGACTGACTTGCTGAGCTGCAGCCATCTGGCCACTTGCTGCAGATCGACATCTGCATGCTGCACGACCAGCTGCAGCACAGATGCGGCCAAATCCTGCAAGTACAGGGTCACGCACATGTGTGGTGGTTGCAGGCCTTTCTGGTTGTAGTAGCATGGTGATCATGTTGGAGGGACAATGCTTCTGGCTGCATAAATGCTGCATGTTACGCTGCAGCAAGCATACTGAACAAGCAACCATCCAAGCAGGAACCAACACCAGCAGCAGCTGCATTCAGGCTGCAAGCTGCGCTGAACCAGTCCTAAAAGAGACTGGCACTAATCATGTATGCTATCACCTGCTCAAGTGTCCTAGGGCAGGCGCTTGGCAGTCCCACGTCAGACATCTTGTATGGTTGTTCGGTGCTCGGAGTTTGCAGATATAAACAGTTTGTTGGTTCACGAGACTGGTGCATCAGCGTGCATGGTAGTGCCGAAATAGCCACCATTGAAGGATGAGCTTGAAAGTCGTTTTTTGAAATGCCCATCTTGAAAACAGGACCAGTTGGGATGCCTATAAATCGGACGACGGTAGCTGACGGTCAAGTTTGATCACTAATCCCAGCATGTCGAACCGTTTCTGGTTTCGAGACTTCGCCACTCAGAAGCAGCAAAGTCAGGCGATGAATCAAGATCGATCCAACCAGCCAGTCAGCCACAACAGCAAAGACCAATAAGGAAGGAGGCACAACAAGCAACAACAGACTCGACAAAATGCCTGAGGTTTGTGCTTTGCACACGGCAAATCAGCACTCATCTGCTGTTTTAAAGGGTGGAGCCTGCTTATGCCATGTCACCATCACTGCAGCGATCCCAAACAACCGCCTCCGGTCACCATGTCACAGCCTGTGACAGTGAAGTTCGTCACTCGCACGTCGATCAACTTGCTGAAGCCGTCCACCAGCACACCTGCACTCTTTCTGCAACGCACAAGCCCGGAACCCGCATACGCCAATTCCACCAGTGCCATCAACCAGCCACCATGCGCAACACATGGCTGGTAATTGCACAAACAACATACCCCCGAACACACAAAATACGATCCTGTTGCTACAGGCTCAGTGATTCATTACTGAAGGATGTGAGGCATGGCATGGATCCTCACCAGGCAGCTACTAAAGCAAGGTCACAACAACTGACTCGTGGGCCGCAGCTGCGGGCAAGCTGCAACATGAGCAACTGTGGTGCATCCTGTCTGGCAGGCTCGTATAATATACTGAACCAATGTGGTTCGCTACCGGTTGCAATGACAGCGACAACACAGCATGCTACCTGTGTGGTCTAGCTGAAGGGTGCTGCAAACCTTTGTGTAAGGAAAGGGTTGGGGCCGTGTGTTTGACTGTCTTTGTGGCAGTGGAACATGCAGGAATGTTTGTGGCAGTGGAATATGCACGTCAGCACTCGTTTCAGCAGCTGGCTTGAGTGGAAACACACAGTACAGTCACCTGACAGCAGACAGTGTCAACATGGCAAGTAGAGGATCGCCATGTGTGCTGCATGCACAACTGCATGTGCCAAGCTGAACAATCAACCCACAAGCGACCCTTGCATCAGGTTTGTGACTGGCGGAGCAGGCATCTGGTGTTACAGTTGCCGAAAAGACCAAATGAATGTCTCAACGCTGAGCAACACCCCACAAATGGCGGGATGTGGCCCGACCAAAATCATAGACAGCAGCAAGCTCACAAGGAAGCGCGCCTGCCAAATCAGTCCAGGGTCTGCAGCTCCTGCTGCGACAACTGCTTCTTCTTCTTGCCTTTTCTCGACTGCTTGCCTTGCTGGCCTGCTCCTGCAGCAGCTGCAGCAGTAGGTGCTGCAGCAGGTTCCTGGTCAGCAGCATCAGCAGCTGGTTCTGCATCAGCTTCATCCCCGCCGCCCTGCAGAGTCAGGAGCAGTGAGCAGCAGCGTTGCAAACGAGTCAGTCACTGAGAGTGGGTTGCTGTCATGGGTGCATGTGTGAAGTACTGCATGTTGTCACAGATGCAGCTGCAGTCCTGCAAGCTGGGGAACTGCCCTATATAACACCATATGGCGGACACCCACACAGGCGTCAACTTCCCAGCATGCAAGACATCTCCAAACAACAGCAACAGCAACCCATCTCTCACAGCCACAAAGTGTACGCCATGGGGACAAGACACACACTAGGTGGGGTTAAGGCTGGTCAGTAATCTCGTGTAGAAACTTATCATTGCATAAGCTCGTTAGGAAGGCAACAGGTAAAACTGTATTCATCATCCCAGCCTTTGTCAACCCCAATTCGAAAGCACAGACGCACAACCCATTTGACACACAACCATCCTGTCACACAAAGGACACATGGGACAACACAACCCTAACACACACGGCTGTATGCAACTCTCACACATGACAGACAAAGTGACTCTTGAGTACTGTTGGCTCAGACAATGGGTGGTGATGTAATGCTTGTCGGCATGGCCTGTGGGCCTATACGCCGAACGAGACATAAGCCATCCTTGCCAACACACTCAAGTGACCACTGACAGCAGCAGCACCAGCAGCACCAACACTCGCCACACGTGGTGGTACACTCAACGACTGTCAACACAAGACACGCAGACTAGACACAGGACGTCCACAGAAACAATCGCAAAAAAACATGCAGGTCTGCCATGACACGACACCGACAGCACACCACTAGCTCATCATGCACACGGCTCAAATGCACAGCCAGCCAACCCTTCTCACCTGCACAGCTTGCAGCACAGCCTCCCAGGAGAGCCCAGCATCACCGTAGCCATCGCTCTCGTCACCACTGTCGACAGCAGCCGCTTCAGCCTTGCGCGCCCGCTTGCGCTGCCGCTGCTGCGGCTGCTCCTCTGCAGCAGCAGCAGCAGCGTCCTCATCCCCGCTGCTGCTGCCAGGGTCCTCTGACGACTCTGCTGCCTCTGCGCTGCCGCTATCTGCAGCCTCCTCATCGCTGCCGCTGCCATCTGATAGGTCTTCCGACACTTCGTCCTCACTGACTTCGTCCTCAGACCCCTGTGGCACGTCCCCGCCCTCGCCAACTGTCCCCTTTTCATCGTCGGGGAGGTAGTACCCCTCTTTGATGGGGATCGCACCCCGCCGCTGCCGCCGCAACGCTACTGCTGCAGCGTCGCGCAGCGCAGCTGCCGCTGCAGCTGCGTTCTCCGGCCGTGCACCTGCCTCTGCAGCGGCATCGTCCTCCGTCACAGCTGCCGTAAACATCCCCCCAGCTGCAGCAGGTGCTGCTGCGCCGTCACCGCCCTCCTGCTGCTGCTCGCCGCCCTCCGCTGCTGCGTCTGCAGCAGCGGGCGTGGCAGCGGCGGCGGCGGCAGCAGCTGGCGGCAGGTCTGTGTAGTCTGGCGGCAGGGTGTAGAATGGGATCTTGCCGCGCTGCCAGTCATACAGCACCATGCGTGCTGCTGTGTTGAGATCGGGGTCGCCTCCCTTCAGCAGCTTGCCTGAGGCGCGGGCCAGCTGGGCCAGGAAGTCCTCGCTGTCCTCCCATGACTTTATGCGATAGGCACGACGCTGCGGGGGGTGTGGGAGGGGTGGGGGGAGGGGGGCGGGGGAGCGCAGCACACAGCATGTCAGGTACAGCAGTAAACCTCTGTTTCTGTGGGCAATGCGGACGAAATGCACACGCAAAGGCCCTGAAAGCGTCACTGCAACCACATCCGGAGACTCGGTAGCATGATAGCCAAGATCAGCATGAGAACAATGCACAGCACAAAGTCGGAAAGGCACGAGGACAGGCAACAATTCATAAAAGGAGACTACAAGTGCGCATAACGTGGCTCAGTGAGATTCCCACAAGAGACATCTTCATTGGGTATCAGATGTCACTATCTACTGATTCTTGGTTGAATCATCATCACCACCGCACATCACAAACAAGTCACATTCGGGTACCAATTGTACACCAGGCAACTGTACTTCCAAACCACACACAACAGGACGCCCCCACATATCACTGACTCACACCCCCCACATGCACACCTCTTGAAATGGCCTGGACGGCGACAACAACAATGCGTCGCATGTGCACAAAGCATCACAAACACGCCTGTCAGAAACCCGCATGCACACCTGCCCTACATGTACACACCCTTTCTCCTTCACAAAAGTCAATCAGTCATAGCCTCAGTGATAACCTCATAGGTTGGCTCATGGGTTGACTCATAGGGTGACTCATAGCTCGACTCACCAGGTACTCAGGCTTGACACGCTGCAGCACAGGCACCACATGCTGCGTGGCATCCTCCAGCCCCTCCACACGCACCACGCCCTTCAGCACGGCGTCGCTCTCGCTGTCGTTGGTGCGGTGGTAGACCACGCCAGGGCAATCGATGAGGAAGATGCGCTTCATGAGGGTGATGTACTGCCACACCTTGGTCTCACCAGGAACAGGCGCAGTCTTGCACACCTGCAGGGCCAGCAGCAACACGCACAGCGGTCAACGTAAGCATGGTTGCTGTTGCCTGAGGATGGTGAGCACAATTGCTGGTTGATCGTGAGAATGGAGGCGCAAGCACAAGCCATATGAAGGACATCACATCAACTACTGCGGAGGAGTTCCAACCCCTCATGCCAAGTGCTGCGACAGACATGGCACAGAAAAGCCAACTGGCCTGCCAGCGTTTTGCATGCACACACACACACACACACGACCCCACAAGTGCGCCAAGCAACTGCCCAAGCGCCGGCCGAGACCAGCCACCTACCTTCTTGGTCCGCAGCGCATTGATGACCGAGCTCTTGCCCACGTTGGGGTAGCCGATGAAGCCCACACTGATGGCCTGTTTGTCGCTGCGCAGGCGCGCCAGCTGGCGCAGCAGTGACAGCAGCGCACCCTTACCAAAGGGGTTGGTGATGCTGGCATGGAAGGCCAGGGTGGGGAACTCCCTGGACAGTGTGTGCAGCCAGCGCTTCGTCACCCACGCAGGCACCTGCACAGCACGGCACACAGACAGCACAGCAGCAGCCAGCACAGGGCGTTCAGCAATGCTTCAAGCTTCCCACCCACTGGTATAGTGTATTAGTACAATGAAACCAAGGCTAGCACAGGCAGGACATGCCCCAGGGGTCAGAAGGACGAGAGACTGAGCACAGCAGGCTCACAAGCACAGACAGAAGCAACACATGTTCCATGAGCTCATGTGGCTGATCAGGATAGGTTGTCTCTCAGTGCAGAGTGCAACAGAGTGCAATGCTCGGTGTATATTTAAGTTGTTTGCCATCATTTCAGCCACAGCCGCACCAGCACACAGCAGCACCAACACATGCAATGAGCACACATTCCAAATACCAAGCAGACCAAAGATGGCTCAGGTTAACGAGATTCATTTTTATTCATCAGCAGCCGGAGCTTCTGATGGTACGGACAATGTTTTGTCATCCTTGCCAGTCAACACATCACAACAGCACAAACCACGGCACAGGGCAGCACAGCACGGCAAAGGCACACAACCCTGCACAACGTTCACCCACACATAAGACAGCCACACAACACCCAGCGAAAATCACCTGGAGGTGCTTTTGCACACACCAAACCACCTGTCACACCAACATACACACGCAACCAGGCCCACACCTTGGGTCACTCACCAGGTCACACTTGTTCAGCAGCAGCAGCAGGTGCTTGTGCCGCGAGTTCTTGCGTATGTGCTGCTCGATGAACTTGCAGCGCGTGCCGTCAGGGTCGCGTGCGTCCAGCACCTGGATGACGACATCACTGCTGTCCAGGACCTTGTACAGCTCACCCCAGATGCGCTTAGACTGGCCCTTCTCAAAGATGGCATCCTTGGCCTGTGGGTGAGCAGCAGCAGCAGCAGCAACAGCAGCAGCAGCAGGGGAAAGAGGAGGAGTGAGTGATGCTGCGGGCACCAGGGGGCGGGGGCAGGGTACATGCCATGCAGTCCTTGAGACAGGCTGGTGGAGTGTGGGAATGCGCCATGTGCATGTTGTGCTAGCTGGTACGAGACTGCTGCTGGGCAGATATGTGAGTCGATACAGGTAGTGCACAAGCGGACCAGCAGAGCCCGCTGTGACTAGCCAGTGCTACGACAAGGTGGCTTACCGCATCTTTGAACTCCCCAAAGCCACCGGTGGGTGCTGCTGCATCTGCCTTGGCATCAAATCTGCGGCAAGCAGGTGAAGGATTGCGAGCTTATCAGTAAATTGAACGACAGCTTCAGTTTGAGGTCAACGTAATGATGGCAGGAGACGATGCACAGCAGATGCCCAAACCCTCCTGTTGGCAACAATACAAGCCTGCTGCAAGCACATGCACTGCTGGTGGGTGCTAATGGGCTCTTATGTCCCATCAAGCAACCGCCTGATGCTAACCATACTCCAACAAGTCTGGATCAACCAGCCAGGATGCTGCTGGAAGTGCATGGTGAATTGTACAGCAGCTACTCAAGATGAAAGTTGCGTGCTGCGCCACTCACGTCTCCTCAGACTGCTGTGCCCGCTGCACCAGAGCCTCGTAGCCCTCAGCAGCCAGCTTGGGTCGTTTCCTGCTGCGGTTGGGGCCAAAGGTTGTGGCATATGGCTGCGTGCTGAGCAGGTCAACCCTGGCCTGCTTGGACCCCACTTTGCGCTCAGGGTCCTCCAACAGCTGCAGGGGCAGCTTCTTCTCCCGCAGCAGCACTGTGTAGGCGTCGTTGATCTTGCTGCTCATCTCGTCACGGAACTGCTCCAGCTGCTTCTGGCCAATGACACGGGTGTTGCCAAACCAGCGGCGGTCGGGCTGAATGCGGGTGGTGGGTAGGTCCTTGGATTGCAGGTCCTGTGGGGGTCGGTGGGGAGGGGGTGGGAGGGAGGGAAGGGGGAGGGAGGGTGAAGACAGAGCCAGCGAGAAGAGAGTGAGGATGGAGTGAGTGGGGCTTGACACACCAGGGCCTTTTGGTAAGGAGACATTTGCAAGTGTGTCAACAGCTTGCCGGAAGCCTCCTAGTCGGTATGCTGTCACTGCATTCTGTCGTTAATCGACTCTGCATGCATGTCTTGAGCAGCTGTTCCCAAACAGAGAGCGCATGTATGCCTCCTTGATCGGTTGTGATTCACTGCCAAGGGCTGAGACACCCGTTTGCCACAAGCAGCAGCAATGGCAGCAGTGGCTACAGCAGCAGCAGTGGCTACAGCAGCAGCAGTGGAGACAGCAGCAGTGGCAGCAGCACCAGCAGTGACGTGCTGGTGCGCTGCATGCTGCAATATCAGGCGCATATCTGCTTCAACGTTGTCAAGACAGCATCTGCAACCCCGCTTACCTCATGCAGAATATGGCCCTGCTTGTCTCTCTTTGCTCTGGTGTTGTACATTTTGAGGCGGCGGACCTGCAGCACACAGCAGCGCAACGGGGTCAGTAACGGTTGCAGAACACATGCAGAAGGCTACAGGGCAGGTTCACTTACTGTTGCCGCATCTCGCTGGCCCTTTCCGCCCTTGGCGTTCGACCGGTTGGCATCATTGCTGTGCTTGGGCTTCTTGCTAGAGCTGGTGCCCTTTTGCTTCGCCATTCTTATGATACACGGAAACGATACAGGGTGCTACCAATACATACGTCGCCACAGGATGGTGGCGGAGCAGCAACAGCAGTGGCAGCAGCACTGATGGCTGTGGTTGGTTTTAGCGATGGAAGGTCATATGTAACACTTTTTCAGTGCCAAATCCACATGTTTAAGGGCACAGGACGCTGCGCCGGCGACAAATACTTGCTGCTGGCAGTTATGTCACTTGTTACGCTGCTGTAACTGCTGAAGATGGTCAGGTGCTGTTCTGGGCATAGATATCCTAGCCCAGCACTCGAGCTTGAAGATTGTACCTCAACACAGGCATTGGGACGTGTTGCAGGTGGCTCAATGCACATCACAGTTGCTGAAGACCTGCTGCCACCTGCCCTTCAAGCCCTGCAGGCCAGCCAGCTCATGGTGGTCCGTTGTTGCACGTAGGCTACAACACTGTGTCCTGAACAAAACCAGAGCATCAGCCGCAAGTTTATGGGTATCCCTGCGTCCAGTTTGGGGATCGATGCAGCCATGTGGAAGTTTTGCTGACCCCCCAGGCACTGCAATCCTGGTGTCCTGACCAGAGTCAGCAGCAGTCATGTTGGGTGCAGTGCTGATGCACGTATCAAGCACAAGGCATTGCCACGTGGCTGAAATTTCCTCACCCCTGGCCTGACTGTGATACAAGGCGGGTGGTAGTGTGAACGAAAGGGGTGTTCAGGCCGTGTGTTTGACTGTCCAACCTGCAAGTGAGCAGCATCAGTGCTGCAGATTGCATGGAGCCTGCTGCTTTTTACCCCTGGCAGCGCACGTTCCGCAGCATGCAGGAGCAGAGGTCACTGGGCAGTGTGGCTGGGGTGGGACACTGCAGAACAAAAGGCTTGGGCTTGTTGCAGATCTGTGTGATCTCTAGAGTCACACATTGCAAGGCACACCTGTGGCTTGCACTGGCGGTTCAACACTAGTGAAGCAGCTCACAACGCAGAACACAAGGGGCGCCTGGCCTACATGACCAAGGAAAGGATGCGCTGACCAGGCAATGCATGCATGCTGGAATCAGGCTCGTGCGAACATGGTGGTTGGCCCAACAAGTGCTGTGATGAGCTCACCAGGGCGGCACTGACACAGTGACTGACGAGCCCACCACAGCAAAGGCCGACCCCATTTGACGGCCGAGTCAGCAAAAATAAAAAAGTACAGCGCAGCGCAGTGCATCTCCAACCAGCAACCCAAGAACCTCGTACACACACTGCAGCAGCCCTCACCACAAAAGTGAGCTCATGACTGCCAATGCGCCACCAGCAACCGCAGTGCCTCTGTAGCAGTGGTGTGCAATCCTAGCGGAGTGCATTCTCGAATATCATCTCTACCAAATGCATCTTACAATCATAACCTGCAGCCAAGCAAGTGTGAAGCCCTGGGGAATGATGACACTGAGCACATCTGCTGGGCAAACGTTGCAGACGGACACTCACTACACTTTCGGTCACCACGAAACCAGACAAAGTGATGCGTCACAAATCAAGCCAGCACCAGCACTGCAGCGCATTGATCCAAGTGCGGTGCCTCCCGCTGATGCCGGCCTGAGGCCAAACAAACTACCGGCTGGGCTGGCCAACCAAAAGGCCTCTCACTTATGTGAGAACAACACGTGCCCTCCTGTAGCACAAGCCACTATGTGTAGGTTGATGCAGCTGCACCCTTGGCCGCAGCACACGGCTTTTGGTCCACCAACTGGTGTTGTTGGCATCAGAACAGGCGCATGGCCTCACACCCCTGCCTGCCTGAACAGCTGCCCTGGCACATGGCCCCACTGCACACACCTCAACATTCACACGTGTGCTTGCAGGTGGGCATCTTGTAAAGAAAGAGGCTGAGGCAGTGTGACAAGTCATCCAGGCCTGCTGTGCAGACACACCACTGTGCGCCTGCTGTTCATGTCTGCTGCGCAATCGGGCGCTTTGCGCCATCCATGGCAAACAAGCAGCTGGCCAGCCGACGCCATGCCTTGAGGCGCGGAATGTCAGCGTGAGCAGGAACGCAACAGGCGCCAGTCCACTGCCAACTACCTGCCTGCCTGCTTGAGAATGACACCTCACCGTCGGCTACCAGCAACACCCAGGCCAGCCATGCACCGCCAGTGTATGATACATTGCTGCTTGCAGCCCGACCACAACACGAGCCTGCACACAACAAGCACCGCTTGGGGAGAGCTCAGTAAGCAGTGCTCCTGGGTATCTCGCCTGGCTACACAACACAACCTCCTTTGGCTACACAACACAACGCTGCCCAAGCCCAGGGCTGTATCATCATATGCATCGTCGTTCACTGTGTGTGAGCTCTCAACAACCCAGGGGGTTGCAACCAGCACACAGAGTGTCCACCAAACCCACACCGACGCAGCTGCCGCATCCTGCAGATGTCTGCAGCGCATACCAAACCCAGCGATGGATACAAAGCACCCCGGTGGTTTGCATGAGCATTTGAACCACGTGCATGCCCTGTGTCGCAACACCCCCCACAGGTGGTGTGCCTCACATGCTGCAGAAGGTGACCTCACACCCACAGCCATAGACCAACAGCCACAGGACCGTTGCTAGGTCGTGCGCTGCGTACGAACATGTCACAGGTGTTGCGGCATGTGCCGAGCTCGTACATGTCACTTGTGTTGCGAAGCATATACACACTGCCACACACACCACATATATGAGCAGACCTCAGGAGCCAGCCACAAGCATGGCGTGGCGTTCTCACGTTCTCAGCCTACCCTACAGCTCTGTTGAGCATCAAACCACCTGCTTAGGCACAGCAGCATGTCACGCGCCAGCCAACCATCAGAGTACCTTTGCTTGTGGTTTGGGCACACCGAGGCGATACAACACACCTACAGCAATGCCGCGCACATGCACAAGCCGTTGGCCAGGGCCTGCAGCGAAACGTACGCTGGCGGCCAGTGCAGGCCGGGTCACAATTCGTCACAAGAGCCACATACCAAGTCAGGGCCGCACAAAACCTGCTGCTGCCCGCGCTGTGCCAGCTGGCAGCCCCTGCTGACCAACAGGCCACGTGTGTGGGACCCGCACACCAGGCGAGTCCATCAGACATATACCTTCTGCACTGCCGCGCACATGGCTACATAGACCGCTGCTGCAACGTTGATGCCCCACCAGGCTGGCAACCCCAACAGAGGGCAGCAGCACAAATCATGGCAGGCTGCTGCACGTGCCCACCACGCCGATGTGTGTGCTTGCACAAGCCCCTATATAAGTTCAAGCCCCTATAAAACCACACAACAAGTAGTCGATGGGGACCCCCGCACAGTGCCCTGGGCGACGAGCCTGCTGCTTAACAGGCCACATCACACCTCTGAACCACCACACCCCTGAACAGAGCAAGGCAGACCCCCCAAATGTGCAGCAGGACACCCACACATACACACACAGTGTCAACACATGCACATACACACACAGTGTCAACACATGCACATACACACACTTCTGTGCATTCAAGCCTGTCTTCTTATCTGTGACACAAGTTTTACTCTCAACACATACACAAACACTGCAAGGGTCGGTATGCATGATCTATGTTCCAACACAGAGTGAGAGTAACAGATGCATACAAGTGAGCTGGGCCCTACAGCGGCAGTCAGCAGCAGGAGCGCTCACATCCACACCAGCAAGACGTGCGCAGCGTCCCAGCATTCTGCAACATGCAAAGCCAAATCATGCAGAGATAGCACACACCCACATGTCTGTGAGGGACTCACGTCGATGGGCACACACCACCACAACTGCCACGATCATTGCAAGTGGTGCAGTGCCACGGTGCACAAGCCTCCTCCTGCAGCAGCAGCAACCTACAGCTGCATCCGTGGTTCAAGAGCACAGATCACCCCCACCCCACAACCACTTCTGCCTGGGCCCATGCAAACCCACAACAATCAGAACAATCGGCCCCTGCTGCCTGGACGGGCTTTCGACCGCAGCACGCAACATGTTTCATTTCATGTCAGCGTCCACGCACCATCCCCGTCCCCACCGATACAGAATCGCACACGCAAACTGCACATTGTCAGCACCTGCGCGTGTGCGCACACCCCAGCACCACGTCTCCGCATTCTCATTGCGGTCCTCAGTTTGCAACAGGTGCAGCCGCTGCAGCCGCCCCGGCCTGCGTTGCGCCGTTCGCAGCGGCCACAGCCTGTCCCTGCCTGCCCGTCAGCCTCAGCAGCACCCACAGCAGCATGGGGCGCACCACACGGTGTAGCAGCAGCTGCACAACCGCCAGCAGCCAGAACCGCATGAACACCTCCAGCGACAGCACAGTGAGCAGGAACAACACGCCCTCCAGCTGCATGTGCCCGTGCCTCAGGACAAGGTACCGTGAGGCCAGCTGGACGAGGCTCCAGGCACACGGCACAAGGGTGATAAACAGGAAACAGGCCGAGGTGGTGGTGCTGTACAGGCTGTTACGCAGCCGGCTGAGGTGCAGCTCACTCACTGCGGGGCGCAGGCAGGACAGGAAGCGCACTGCGCAGCACGACACAGCACGGGGCAGCACGACACAGCACGGGACAGAGCAGCGGAGGCAGGCAGGGAGTGAGCAGCAAGTGTGAGCAGCAAGTGTGAGCAGCAAGTGTGAGCAGGTGTGCAGCAGGTGTGCAGCAGCAGGGTTGAGCAGCAACGGGCCCAGCATCACTAGCAGGCCCTTGGCTGTGTGAGACATTCCACCTGTGGCCCGAAGCAAAACACATGCCAGCCCTAGCTTCCCACACACACATACACAGGCATCTTGCTTGTCCACAACCCCATCTTGCTCGTTTACCCTATATAGCGCGGACCAATGCAGTATCACTCTCAACATACCACCAAGCATACCTCTGAAGTGCACTTCCTTGACATACAGCAGCAGCAGGGGCAGCAGGAGGCCATAGACCAGTGTCACAAACGTGTACATGCACCACACCCGGTCCGCCTCGCTGAGGACTGCGCCCGGCCAGCGCTGCAGCAGGCGCCCTGTCGGCATCTCAAGGAACCTGAATTCACAAGCACACAGTGGCGACAGCACACCATGAGTCTGTAAGCAGTGCGCAGAGCAGTAAACCCACGAGGCTGCAGACCTTCACAGCGGCCGCACACCGGCTGTACCTTCGCACTGGCGACAACGTCACAGCAACGGCAGACAAACACAGTGACGACAAGGGCTGCTCGCTGCTCACATGTTGTTGGTGGCGTTCAGGCTACCTGCAGAAGAGGGTGGCTAGGGTGGCTAGGGTGGCTAAGGTGGACTGAGAATGCCCCCACACCTGCTGAACCGGCTGAGGCGCTGGTATGTCTCAGCCAAGTGCTCCGGCGATGCGTCCAGACGCTGTAGCCTGTGCTCCAATGAGTTGGTGCGGCACACCGCCACGAATGATGACAGCACCAGCAGCATAAGGTGCAGCCCCATCGGCAGGGGGTAGAACAGTGCGAGCCAGACGCTGCCGCTTGCTGGTGACAGCAGGAACAGCCGGAGAGACAAGTTGTCCCTGCGGGACACAGCACAGCCCAGCACAGCACAGCACCGCGCACGGCATGGCACAGCATGACGCGGGGGCACAGAGAGGAGGTGAGTGGGGTCATTGGTGGTGGTGGTCCAGATCGGCAGGCAGGCCGCTGCAACGCAACGCCTTGCATTGAGTGTCGCATGCATACACACATACTTGGTGGTGCCTGTGTACTTGTGCACAATCGCACCTGAAGAGTCTTGGTGGGTAGGGCTCTCGCAAGTACAGCAGCCAGACGACCAGCCGGTACATCCTGGTACAGCCAACGATGACTCCTCTGTGCTGAGCATAGATGCTGGGGTACACAAGCAGCATCAGCAGCAGTGCTAGCGACTGGCTGCCAGACACGGCGCACAGCGCAGCAGTAGAGGTTCCAATGCTAACTGGAAGCATGAACTGCTTGGCGTATGCCACAGTGACAGCGAAGAGGTTGACCATCACGACACACAAATCTGCTGCTTGCTGCATTTTGTACATGTAGTGCTGGTATGCTGCCTCAATGCGGGGGTTTTTGAACTCCAGTAGGCATGATACGCCCAGCCTGCTCTGCTGCTGTGGCTGTACGGGCTGCTGCTGCGGTTGCTGTTGCTGCTGCTGGTGGTGGTGATCATGTACATGGCTGCTGCTGGGACCCTCTCCATCCATCAGGCCTGCACTGCTGCTGCTAATACAGCAGCTGTCGTCAGTGACTTCTGTTGCCCAATGTCAACGCAACTGTGCGGACACTGCTGAACGAGTTCTCGGCGTAAAGTTGGGACTGCATGGGTGCTCACATCACGCAGTTGTGTTGGGTGGTACGTGAGCTTGCAAAACAGAACACGTTCATCTTCTGACACCGTAAGGGTGATTGCTGACGCCCTCTCACGACAGAACTTAGCAGCATACACAACTAAGCTGATTAGGTCGCTTCTTGCTGTTTCCGATCAACGCACACAGCATAGATACCCTTCACAGAGATACAATCACGGATAAGAGCATACATGTGGTGGCAGATGTCCCCTGCATACAGCCTTGCTCCCGGTGACATGGGGCAGTTACGGCATGACAGTTACAGGCACAACAGAGATGGCCTTCTGGCCCCAATTGCCTTCTCTGATAGCAATCTCGTGTCAGATTTACAAGAGCAACTCTTATCAGCATCGAAGGCTGCTGCACGATGCTGCTCAACAACTCGCAACAACGTGCTTTCCTCAGGAGCAGGGTGGCAACGCGACCCCTGCACACTTCGACCAGATGCCTCAGGCTGGTTGTGAGGGCCAATGCGGAACCTGGCAGCCGGCTGCAAACCTGTCTGACATCAGCAGCAGCAGCATCAATAGCAGCTGCAGTTTTGGTAAGTACGTGCTCTTATCCAATCCGACACCTGCAAGCCCACGATGCACCTGATCACTGCAAGCTGTGATTGTTTCGTGTACCGTTGCAGACGTTCAACCCTGCAACTGCTTCGGCCTATGAAGCTTTGACCAAGCCCAACACAGCCCACCTGGGCACCGAATCAAGGAACGCTGCTGCCGAGCTGGAAGCCATCATCAGCTCTAGGAACGGAAGCTCCCGTGCTTTGCCTTCCCTCACAGCCTCTCCAGCTCTGTTGGTACGTTGGTGGTGCACCTGCAACCACAAGAGACCTCGGCAGCAGGCAGGGCAGCAACCAGGGCACAGGCACCTGCTGCAGTTCTGGCAGAGCGCCGAGGGCAATTGCAGCCAGTGGATTGCAGCCAAAGCACTACTTGTGCCTTCAGCAACCGCACAACATCCCACTGCAGGGCTGGGCAGAGGGCAAGGCAGCTGCAGCCCAGTCGATTGCACTAGCAACCCATCCATCGCTTGCTGCAACAAGTATTGAATGCCACATCATCTGCAGGTCCATGCCTTGTCCTTACACGTCCCTTGCTTGGTCTTGATACTCGCTTTATCAAACGGTTCCAGTGTTGGACGCTCTCTACACTACCCTACACACACATTGCTTGCCCAGCCACACTGTTTCGATTTTATTGCACTCTTGCTATCCAACCTGTCCGATGACAGCTCCATGTCCAGTCAACCTGTGTCGACCTTTCTTGCAGGTGTCAGTCTTTCCAGCCAACTCGCAACACATACTTTTTATATGACCTCCTGGTCTGAATGTCTTCGTTCCAACCCTGTCCCATGTCCCCTACTCTGCCTTGTCCCAATTTCCAACCCCTCAACCCCTCAACACAGGAGTATGAGGCCTTGCAGGCAAAGCCAGCATTCCAGCTCACAGGACCGGACAGGGAGCGTCTGACAGACCTGCAGCAGCAGCTGGAGGCAGCACAGCAGCAGCTGCAGCAGGCACAGCAGGTGGCAGCAGCAGCACAGCGCAGGGCAGAGCTTGTGGCTGCAGGGGTGGTGAGTGACCCAGCTGCTGTGTTGTCGAGACCGGGACAGCGTACTGGCCCATCTGCAGCACGCAACACGGCCCCGTGTGTGCGGTGTCACAGCAGGGTGGGGTGTTGGGAGTGGGAGTGTTGTGCAGCAGATTTCACAAGACCATCCTGCTGTGCCCGGTCGTCCTCAGCAACATTACACACCCCTCTCCATGCTCCCCACCCCTTCACCCCCACCCTCCCAGTCGCCCACACCCAAGGCTTCCGCATCCTTCGACACGCCGCCCCAACCCTTCACATGCCCTCCTTGCGCTTCATGCCCCAACAATCCACATTGCCACCCCCCTCCCCCCTCCCCAGGCCACTGCGCCGACTGTTGGTGACTCTGCTGACCTGGAGGCGACTGAGCTGCTCAACCCCTTCAATGCTGTGGGCCTGGCCCTGGGGGCCGCAGTGGCAGGAGCTGTGGCGCTGCAGAAGAAGCAGAGCGAGGTGCGCTGGGTTTTGTTTGGGGGTGTTGGGGTTTTGTGGGGGTGTTGGCTAGTGCATTGGCAGGAGCAGTGGCGCTGCAGGAGAAGCAGAGCGAGGTGCG
>QAXK01008281.1:0-16958 GCA_004335735.1 Chlorella sp. KRBP
GCAGGAGCTCAACAGCAGGGGCAGCCACCTGCTGTTCCGCGACAAGGCCCACCAGCTGCACCTATTCAACCTGGCCACACAGCAGCGCAGCAGCCTGCTGAGCTTCTGCCAGTATGTGCAGTGGGTCCCCGGCAGCAATGTGGTGGTCGCACAGAGCAGGAGCAACCTGTGCGTGTGGTACAGCATCAGCAACCCTGACAGGTGTGTTCATGTCTCTGGGACCATGCTTCTGACAGCATGGGCCATGCTCGGCAGCAAGGCAGCACACGCAGGACTGCACCATGGCGCCATGGCCATGGTTGTGAGGCTTGCAAGCCGCTTGTAGTATGCCTGCGCTGTGCATCTGATACAGCTGTCGCAATGGTTGGGCACTAACAGTGACATAATGACATGAAGGCTAGGCTTTGGCCTGACATAGTGCACACTTTGAAGTGGACTGTACATGTGCCCGCGCCTGCCCTGCTGCAGTGTGACCGTGGTACCCATCAAGGGTGACGTCGAGGGCATCGAGCGCACAGGCGGCAGGACAGAGGTGCTGGTGACTGAGGGGCTGACCACAGTCAGCTACGCCCTGGATGAAGCCCTGGTGACCTTTGACACAGCACTCAAAGAGCGGGTAAGGGGGCATGTCCAGCGTGGGGTTGCCACGCACCTGAGTTCCCGCACATTCAACTATCAATGTTTGAATCAATGAACATATTGGCATGTTGGTCTTGCAGGCTGCCAACCACCTGCAAGGTGCAGTGGATAGTGCGCCTTGTGTGCTGCTGCTGCCATTTGCGAACCTGCTTTGTGCCTTGGCACCATACAGTCCCTTGAGCTGGCATCTGCTGTTGCGCCTTACACTGATCGCTGTTGCTGTTGCTGCCGCCCCCTCCAGGACTTGCTTGGGGCCTTGGCGACCCTGGAGCCTCTTGAGATCACCCCTGAGACGCGGGCTCACTGGTCCCAGCTGGCAGAGGCAGCACTGGACCAGGAGGCACTTGCCGTGGCTGAGCGCTGCTATGCAGCCCTGGGCGATGTGGCCAAGGCACAGTTCCTGCACAAGGTGCGAGAAATATATAAATATATTGTGCACAGGGTTGCAGAAGGTCGGTCAGCCAGATCGCTGTCTTTGTCTGGCAGACACTGCGTGGGGGCCGACGCATACACTGGCCATGTACTTGGTAGACTGCATGTCTGTCAGGCTTGCTCCAGCAGAGCTGTCTGGGATGCCAGCCTACAGCCAAGGTTGCTCACTGAGTCTGCATCATGCCTGCTGCTGTGGCGGTGTCTCCTGCAGCTGGTCAAGGCAGCAGCCAAAGCAGGGCCACAGGAGCAGCAGCACCTGCCGGTGTCGATCAGGGCGCAGCTGGCCCTGCTGTCGCGGCAGTGGCCTGTTGCAGAGGCCATGCTGCTGGCCCAGGGCCAGGTCGATGATGCCATTGCCCTGTACCAACATGCCCACAGGTGGGATGACGCCATCAGGGTTGCAGACACCTCCCGCCACCCGCAGACAGACGACCTCAAGCAGAAGCACTACCAGTGGCTGCTGCAGACTGGGCAGGAGGACCAGGCCGGCATGGCCAAGGAGCGGGAGGGAGACCTGCTGGGGGCCATCAACCTGTACATGAGGGGAGGCCTTCCAGCCAGGGCTGCGCAGGTAGGCCTTGATCGCATGTGCCTTGTTTGCAAGTGTTTTACACTACGATGGTTTCAGAGGGTTGCTGATGCATGCGTCAGCAGGATTCATTCATCAAAAATATTCACAACCGCCACAGGCCACACTGCATTTGAACGGAATGCACTTGCCTCGCATGAGTGCAACCGTGTAGGTTGTCATCAGCCGCGGAGGCTCATACGATGCAGCGTTGCTGGAGTCCATAGCTTCAGCTCTCACAAAGGCTGGGCTGCAAGAGCGCTGCGGGGACCTGTACCAGCATTTGGGTCGGTCACTGGAGGCACTGCAGGCCTACCGGAAGTCTCGCGCGTACCGGTACGTGTCGATTGTGTGCGCTTGCAGTCATACCCTGCCTACCAACCCGTGTGGTGTGACTCCATGACGCTGTGCCGGTCCTCGGGTTGGGCAAGCTCTACCAGAGGGATGAAGTGCATCATATTTGGTACGCGTGTTATGCAGTGGCAGGTATGCAGGCTTTGTCACACAAACTACACCCTCCTTGATGCCTTGTATTGTCTTCTGTTGCCGCACCTGATCACGCCGCTGGTGCATACAGCAAAGCTGTGGAGCTCGCCCGCAGCGTAAACCCCGCCAGCGTCATCACCCTCGAGGAGGAGTGGGGCGACTGGCTGTCCAGCCAAAAGCAGAATGACGCAGCCATCAACCACTTCATTGAGGCCGGGTGCACCATCAAGGCCATTGATGCAGCCATGGCGGACCGCCAGTGCTCGAAGGCAGCGGGGCTTGTGGAGTTTCTGGAGCTTGGCAAGGCTGCGCCCTACTACAAGCGCATTGCGCAGTTCTACGAGGAGGCCAACAACAGGTGGGGTGGAAGTCCAGGGTGAAGGACTGACCTTTGCCACATGCCGCAAGTTGCGCACTCCCTTGCTTGATGATCGTGAGGCATGCTTCGTCCAATGAGTGTAACATGTATGTAATGAGCACCCACTGTGCATGTGCTTGGAGCGTGATCATGACCGGCTCTCAATGTATGTTGAGTGTTGCAGGGTGGATGCTGAGCGGTACCTGTTGGCAGCTGGCATGCCTATGGATGCTGTCGACATGCACATGAGAGCAGGTGGGTGCAAACAGCTTGCTGCGCAAGGCAAGGCACGCACCATGTGCAGTGGAGTGCTACGCACAGTGAACTGCAGTGGAATGGGGCTTATTGAGAGTGCTGCTGCCAGTGCATGGGCTGTCAAATTACGGCAGCATGCTGTTGGCCACCGCCACCAGGCACTTGTGATGAATAGTCATGGCAGCCTTGCTTTCGGCATATGCAGGCAGCGGCTTTGATAAGCTGGCGAAAGGAACAATCATAATGCACTGTGTGAGATAGGCAATCATGTCTGCTGTGCTGACAGGTGACTGGGAGGCCGCTCAGAAGGTTGCTCGTGGGTACTTCCCTCCAGAGGAGCTGCACCTGTTTTACAGCAAGCGTGCACGCAGCTGCGAGGCCAACAGGGCCTGGCAGGATGCAGAGAAGGCCTACGTTGCTGCTGGGGAGCTGGACATGGCGGTCAACATGTACAAGGCCAACAAGATGTGGCTGCCCATGCTAAAGCTCGTGCAGCAGCACAGGCGGGAGCAGCTGCCGCAGATGCACCTGCTGGTGGCACACGTAAGCAGCTTGCAGACAGCAGGACTCCAAGGCGGCCCCGGTTGAAAATGTTCTGTTGATTACCGTCTCATGATCAGCACACATGTGGCAGCTGGCTGTCAAACAATTTGATAGCCAGACGCCACACGTGTGCTGAACATCAGAAGGTATTCAACAGACCGTCTTCAACCGGTGGGGTGTGCTGCCGTCAGGTTGGGTTGTAAAGACAAGGGGCCTTGCCACTGTGTCGGTCGTTAGGCAGGCTGCAGCTGGTGTGTCATTATGTGTGGGTTGCTCTGCAGGCGCTCCAAGTAGAAGGCGCCTGGCATGAGGCGGAGCGGCACTTCTGTGAGGCCAAGGAGTGGAAGGGCGCGGTGGCCATGTACCGCCAGCAAGGCTCCTGGGAGGATGCACTGCGGGTGGCCAAGGTCCTGGGAGGCCAGGAGGCAGCAACACAGGTGGGCTGCAGGCCTCGCAGACTTGAGTACAGTGCATGTCATGACCTCATGAGGGTGTGCACTGCTGGATAGTCAACATTCACAAGCTGCAATGTGAATCCTGATGTTCATTACTGACAGCGCCGCGCATGCGGAAAACTACACGACTGTCCATGCGACTGCTGCCGCCGTGATGATCCCCAGGTGGCATATGCCTGGGCTACCAGCCTCAACGAAGACGAGGCAGCAGCCCTGCTGCGCCGCCTGAACCTTGGGGAGGCTGTGGTGGACCATGCCACTGAGCTGCAGGCCTTCAACCACGCCTTCCAGTTGGCGCAGCTCGCAGCCAAGCAGAAGCTTCCAGATGTGCACCTCAAGTACGCCATGTACTTGGAGGACTGCGGGCGCTTCCAGGAGGCTGAGGGGGAGTTTGTGGCTGCAGGTGGGCAGGTTGCAGGGGTCACAGGGGTTGTGTGGGTTTCTTTTTGCCTGAGGAGATGTCAGATAGTACTGTGAATCAAGCGACACTAAAAAGAAACCACACAGATCAACTCTGCACAAGTTATGCACCCCTGATGGCATGTCTGCAGGCAAGCCGCGTGAGGCTATTGACATGTACCTTCACAACCAGGACTGGCCAGCAGCCATGCGGGTGGCAGAGCGCTGTGAGCCAGGAGCTGTTAACGACATCTACTTGGCTCAGGTGTGTGGCCCGTCTCAACTGCGAAGCATCTTGACTTGGGCTATGTTGGGGGTTCAGGACACCAGGTGCCCACATCAGAGCAGAAGCTATTGCGTCTCATGAACATCTTTATGAAGATCACAAACAACTTGGCATATGGACAGGCCTTGCAACGTTTGTATACACAGCAACCTCAAACATCCACCACCTGCATGCACCTTGTGTGGTCTCTTTTACGCAGGCGGCAGCGGCTGCAGACGAACAGCAGTGGCAGCTTGCGGAGTCCTTCTTCCTCAAGGCCAATCGGCCTGATGCTGCAATAGCGACGTACAGAGAGGCATGGCAGTGGCAGGCGGCCCTGAAACTTGCAGAGGCGTACTCACCAAACCTCATACAGGTACGTGACCAAATGTTCCGGCATCCCTCTGCATGCATAGCCGGAGCGTGCAGGCTCGAGCAATGAGCATGGCCGGTCAATGCGGGCCAATCAAGGTGTCGGGTGATGATCTATAACTTGCACACGCCTGCCAATGAAATTTTAATCACGATGCGACATGCAGGGCATTCAAAACGAGATGGCTCAGCATATCGAGAACTCGGCAGGCAGCAGTGGCGGCCTCGCCCGCGCCCAGGCCTTCGAGCGTGGGAACGACTTCGCGCGCGCAGTCGATGCCTACCTGGCGCTGACGTCTGGCGATGTGGAAAGCGTGGATGTGTTGCAGCATTGTTGGGATCAGGTGCGGCCCCTGCTCGCAGCGAGTTGTGTCTCGCAAAACCAGAACTTGATTCGCAGTGCGGTGCTGGACGCTGTCCTGTCCTGTCCTGCGGCATGCACGAGTACTGTGAAGAGGTTCACGGAATATTACAACGATGTTGCATTGGCTGTTGATGACCTCAGTCATCGTCAACTGACATGTCAATTGTGCACTTGCAGGCCACCACCATCACCATGCAGCACCTGCGGCACAGGCTCCCCGAGGTGGTTGCAGCAGTTGCGCAGCGGCTGGTCAACGTCGGCCGCATAGCTGCTGCCGCCGACTTGCAAGAGGGCATGAATGACGTTGCAGGTATGTTGCCCATGAGAGGCAATTGTGTGTGCACGTGGCTGCAACACACATGCCCTGTGTGTTGCCTTCCTTATCACTGCTGTAACGCCCAGCGCCATCAGCTGGTGCCTGCAGAGCAGCTAGCATTCAAGTTGAGGGGCACAGCTACTGTTGACAGTGTGCAGAGTGCACATACATTACCCAACCAACACGCTGTGTGCTTGTTCTGACAACAGGAGCCATCCAGACCCTCTGCGCCGGGGGCTTGTTTGACCGTGCACGTCAGCTGGCAGGCAATAGCACCCAGCTGCTGCAGCTGATTGAGGAGCAGCACACACAGCACTTGGTGGCTAGCAACGATGCAGAGGAGTTGGCCAGCAGGGGCAACGCTCCAGCAGCTGTTGAGATGTTTGCAGCACAAGGCAATTGGAAGCGGGCCCATGAGTTGGTGAGTGGGGTATTTTGGGTCTGTTGTCACAACAGACGGTCACAACTTGTCACTCTTGCTGCGCGAACAGGACTTCTCGGATTCTGCATGCAGTGCAGTGCTGTGCACCACATGCTGTGCCCACGAAAGCCCGAGCGTAGGGGCCACATTTCTCCTGCGCTTGGAAGGCCAGGCTTGCAACTTGCAAGCCTTGCCAGGGTCGTATAGGAAGCTGCCAGCTTGCTTCTTGACTGGCAGCCACAACATCATGAACAGCCCCTCCGAGGCACATTGAGCATGCATGCATGACACACAGACAGCTGTACAACAGCTTTTCAGTTGTGTTCCACAGCAGCTCCCCGCTCACTGCCAGGCTGAGCAGCGATGTCCAATGACTGGACATGCCCACGTGCATGTTCCATCCAGGCGTTGCAAGCGGGTCCAGAGCTGGCAGCAGCCTACTCTGCCCGCCATGCCCTCCTGCTGCTGAAGCAGCATGACTGGGCAGGTGCAGTGGCGGTGCTGGCGGCACACGGTGTGAACAGCAACCCTGAAAACTTCCAGCTGTACAGGGACGTGGTCCTGGAGGCGCTGGCTGCTGACATGCAGCACAGGCAGCATACGGCAGAGCTGCAGGCCAGGTGCGCCAGCTTCTGTTAGAAGCCCTAGAAGGGAGGGTCAGGTCCCACGGCATGGCTTGATGACACTGCTGCCAGTGATGATGCCTTGCAGGTGCATTGTCCACTAGCGTGCAGCACTGTTGAACCCTGCAGGTGTGCTTGACTGACATTGTGTATACACGTGTGCTGCTGTGTGATCTCAATGCAGGCAGCTGCTGTATCAGCTGCAGCAGCTGCTGGATGCATCAGGCCAGGTCTCAGGTCAGGATGCACAGGACTTCAAGCGCCTGCTGTGGGCAGCACATCTCACCTGCCTGGCCAACCAGTCGCAGCAGTCTGGCTTGCTGGAGCTCGCAGCCAAGCAGCTGACGGCTCTGCTGCGTTATGTGGGCATCGTTCCACCAGACAGGTGGGCTTCAGTCACTGGCAGTGAAGACCTGGGCTGAGCAGATGATGTCAAAATGCCGACAGCAGGAATGTGGGCCCTGCATTGGCCTGGCTCTTGGCACGCAAGGCATTATGTCCGCAGGCCGAAACTGGGTCAAAATGGGGCCCAGAAGGATTATTTGATTTGTTTGTTGTGCTCACACCCGCTGCTGCTGCTGCTGCTGGCACGCAGGGCCTTCTTTGAGGCTGGCATGGCGTGGAAGGCAGCTGGGCGCCACAGCATGGCGTTCGTCATTCTCAACCGCTTCCTGGACATGGCTGATGCATTGGAGGACCCGGGCGTGCATGGCCTGGCAGATTTGGAGAATGCTGACTTCGTCAACACAGGTAAGCCTTGCCATTGGGCCCGGGGACATAGTGTGGTAGCACTAGGTGATACCTGTGCTCAGGGTCACCTGTCGACATCTAAGAACAGAGCCTGCATGTGTGTCAACACACTGAGAAGGGCTCAGCTTTGGAAAGGGTGCTGACCCAGTCAGGCATCTAGCAGAGGTGTGCCCGCCCAAGAGGTGTGTGCCATCCAAATCAGCAGTGTAACAAACCTTCCGCTACAACGGCGTTACTGCTACCTGGCAGCCGCTTGTTCGTGATTGGCTGGATGTGCTACCCTGAACCATGTTTGTGCTGCTGTGTTGTGTGCCTGCAGACATTCCGTACGATGTTGCCCTGCCACAGCAGCCCTACACCACAGAGGCGGCGCGCGAAGAGGTGAGCTGATCCGCCCAGTGTAGGATCAGTCGCGCTATGATCGCGTGAGGGAAGCAGGGCCTGACAACCACTGCTTGGCGGTCTGTCAATAGCACTGTTTCGTCATCATCACTTGATGGTGCAGTCGAACAATGGCCACTGCTGTTGTGCACACTGTGGATGTCGGCTTTCACGACTCACCCTCGAACGACCAGGTGCGAGCTCACGTCACTAATGCGCCTATTAAAGCGCCTCATAATTGCGCGGGTGTGTTGCAGGCCCGCAACTTTGTGCTGGAGGTGTCCATGGACCAGACAGTCGAACAGGCCCTGGGTACAATGGAGTGCGAGCACTGCGGCGTGGACACCTTTGAGGCAAACCTGACGTGCCACAGCTGCAGGCAGGCGTGGGACCCCTGCGTAGTCAGCGGCTACCCGGTGCGGCAGCGGGAGCGGCTGGTGCCTCGCGGTAACATGGCTGCGCGGCGTGAGGACTG
This sequence comes from Chlorella sp. KRBP, assembly GCA_004335735.1. Classification (NCBI taxonomy): domain Eukaryota; kingdom Viridiplantae; phylum Chlorophyta; class Trebouxiophyceae; order Chlorellales; family Chlorellaceae; genus Chlorella; species Chlorella sp. KRBP. The sequence goes on from QAXK01008281.1 coordinate 8,103, forward strand.
GAACAGCTGGGTGTCCAAGACCCGCACGGACCCTTTGACAGGCAACCCTGCGGCGCCGATGTACTGATCGTGTGCACATCAGCGTGCTTATAGTGCCTCTTATGGTGTCTTGCAGGGCTGCAGCATACTGCTTGGCAGGTGCTGCGGCACTTTCCATCAATCGTGTGTTTGTATGACAACGCTTGTGACTTGCGACATGAGTGCTGCCAGTCAGCTGACCTCTGCTAGCAGGGGTGTGCTGGTGGTGTTGCAGCTCCACAGGAGCCCTATGCGCATGTGATGCATAACGTGGTGATGGAAAGTCAGAGCAAGGACGGTTGTGTTTGTATCATCGTGACGGCTCGACAGGCTGCAGCCTGCGCTGGTGCTTCCAGTTCCGACTCAGTCTGAGCTGAATACACGGTTCAGCCAGAACTGAGCAGGAGGCAAGGTGATTCAGTTCCTGGTACTCTGGTGCAGGTATGCCTGGCATTGCCTTGATCAGTGTGGAACATGGACACTTGAACAAGGTATGCAACCACCGATTGGTTGCAACCACGCACACAAAGCAACCTGGCAACCCCACAAACGTACCACAAGGTGCGATGGCCAACCGAGACATCAGAACCAGCATGCATGACACCAGCCCACCGTCCCCAAACATAGCACGCTCTGTCGCTCCTGCAAGTCACTAAGTATTGTGTCGACACATGGTGCACGGTCCACACCACGCCTCCAGGACTCTGGAAGATTGGGTAGCAATCTGTCTCATGCATCTGACCAGCTGAGACGGGCCACATTTGGCAGTGCAATCCAATGGCTGCAAGAGCATGTGCTGCAGGACAGACTTCCACAGCAAAGCCACAGCCCGATTCATTCTCTGGCAGAAACACACTGTGTATCGATCAGTCACACCATGGCTACATGCATGCTGTACTACAGCAGTCTGGCAGACCACATGCCTGTCTGCCGCTACAGCATTGAAAACAGCAAGTGTAGCACATGTGTGCCGAAGCAACCTGAGCGCCGCCGACACTGTAGATCAGCCTGATGTAGCTCTTTCCAACACTGTGCTGGGCCCGGAACCACATACCGCAGCATGACAAGCTGCCCTTCACTGCAACACACTGTACAGAATTCTTCGAAGCGCCACGCAGCAATGCAAGCCGTTGGCAAAACCACTTACTGACTGTCAAAGCTGGCGCTGCAAGATGTAAGAGCATTGCTCAGCCTGAGGTCCACCCTAGACCACGGAGCTTTGTTTCGGTAAAAGTCACAGTCATATTGATACCCCTAAGCAACAGCAAGCGGCAGTGGCCACTCATGCAGTGCCACACAAACGCCGCTGACCGCGAAAGTCAACAACAGTCAAGCACCCTGTTCATACACGCAAACAGTGAGCAAAGGAGCTGGCCCAGACTCCCGTACAGCTGCCTCTGCATCTGTAAAAGGCGCCACCAAATCGGCAAGAGCTGTGTCTGGCACTGCGGGCAGCTGCAGGAGCACATGCCTGCAGCCAGACAAGCCACTCAAAAATGCCACTGCTGCCTCACCAAGCTGCTGGCAAGTGTGCGCAGATGTGAACCTCACTAACAGCTCTTGCAAGCCACGCAGCTGACCAAGCTGCATCCACACAGCAAGAGTCACGTTGTGGCCCTTTCCCTCGGTGACATGCAGCTCCTGCAAACACTTGCCCACCAACACACAGCACACCTTGACCAGCGCTTCGAGCTGACCATCGTCAAGTGGTGTGAATGTGAGGCGCTCGAGGTGACACAGGGAAGTTAGGGACCCGATCGCAGCCATTGCATCTGGAGGTCCCCCCAGAGTCCCAATTATGCTGCTGGAAGCTGCAGTCAAGTCGAGCTCCTTGAGGTCAGTGCAGTGCCTGCAGAGAGACTGCAGGTTAGCTGCAGAGATGGCCTTCGCAAACCGGAATGCGGAGCCATCGCCATACATGACTGCTTGGTAGGACCGCAAGTTCGGGAGGTACTGAGCAGGCAAGCTCTTCCCAAGACCCGTCAATGCCAGCACCTGGGGCAACTCGAGCCCATCACAACCGCAGAACCCAGCGTCAAGCATGGGAGCCCAGAATCCACAGAGCTGTGTCAACTGTGCACACCCCACCAGCGCAGGCAGGAAGTCTGGGTGCCACTGACACCCAGCAAGCAGCTGTAGCTTGCTCAGCTGGCTGAGGGCTGTGCATGCCTCTGGGCTTGCCACAGACATGTGAGCACTCAGCAGACACAGGTGCGTCAGGCACGTAAGCTGCCCGAGGCAAGCCCACTCGTCCGTGCTCAGCTCTGTGCTGTCCTCACCCACACAGACATTTAGGTGCTGCAGTTTGACGCAGCTGCTGAGGTCTGTCAGGGCCCCCACACTGAACATGTTGGACTCCAGACGCGTCAGGGCGGTCAGGCTTGACAGGAGCGGTGCTGGCAGGACGGGCCATGGGCCTGCGGTCCAGCACCGAGACAGGGTGTCCTTCATGCGCCCGTCCACCACCCACATGACCAGGTGCTCAAGCTCCCGCAGGCTCCTGAGCTGCTGCACTGCTGCATACCTCCCAGCTGGGGCCTCCCGCAAGGGCCCCTGCACAGACACAGGGTGCAGGCAGCAGCAAGGTGTGTCACATACACAGCATTATGCTTTGAGTGTGAGGGCATCCGTTGAAGGGCACATCAAGCTCACAGGCCTGTCCATGGCTCACTAGCCTGGCTGCAACAGTGCTGCCCCTCTGCGGCTATCAGCAACACGGTGATCAGCAAGGCAGCAGTCAAGAGCTTGGTGGATTCCTCCCAGCTGCTCGGCTCGCCTACAATCGCAAGCAGGTGCCAGGAGATGCCATTGCTGCCTCTGGGCATCAGATTATGGCTGTGGCGCAGACGCAAGGGCAGGTAGCATGCCGTGACCCAGCACACATGGCCAAGCACATCATGCACCACTCAAAGCTCCCTCTCACCTGGACACCCTTCAGATCGAAGCGCAGCTGCTTGAGCCAGGTGAGCTGTCCAAGGTTTCCCAGCACACTGTCAGCGGCAAACACGCGCTCAGTGTCGTCAATCGTGAGGGCGAGGCTGTTCAGGTCACGCAGCTGCATGCGCATGCTGAACAGCATAGCAGAGGCCAAGGGAGCCCCAGTGTCACCTCCGAGGGTCATGGACAGCTTGTTCAGGCGCTGCAGCCTGCAAGCAGAGCAGCAGGGAGCACTTGATGGATGACCACTGCGTTTGTTTGGTGCGGCTGGCGCTTGTCAGGGCCAAGTCTAAGCAACTGCGACGTCATTTTGCAGCATCATGCTTCACCAAAGGTTTTAGTCCCTCTGTACGAGTTGCGTTTGCAGGCCAGCATTTGAAGTATGCGGCGACATGGCCCCATGTGGCCTGCACACCATATGGCATGACACCGTGTTGTGGCTGACATTGTGGCAGGCAGCAAAACAGGTCAAAGACAGCCTGTGATGTGACATCACCCACCTTCCAAGTGTTTGCAGAAGGCAGGGTAGTACACAGTAACTGTGCTCTGAGTTGAGCTTGAGAGACACTGTTGAACAGTTGGGGAAATGCGTGGGCAAGTGCTGCGTCCACAACACCAGGTTGGTGCTCGTAGAGCTCTCCAGCATGTCTCCAAAGTTGACATGCTGCCTGCTTTCAAAGCACAGGTCTCGCAGCTGGATGCATGTCAGGGCAACATGTGCTGCTGACCCCTGCTCAACCAGCTTGGGCATCAGCACGTGCGCCCAGGCATCACTGTTGAGCTGGGAGAGGCAGCGCAGCAGGGCTGATTGCTGTTGCGGCACTGCATCTTCTGGATGCGGTGCAACCTGGAGTGTAATCAAAGAACAGAACGATGTCATAGACGGCGACCCACATCCCTGTCACCCGGAAATTGGGTGCTGCTGCTGTCCTACAACAGCACACACTCACACTCCCAGGCTAGGACTCCCAAGCTTGCAGGTGCTTGTGTTGTGCGTGTTGATGGCACAGCCTATGACAAAACAATAGGTCAAGTCTGAACTGTAGGCCATTGTCGCCAGCAATCGTAGTGGTCAACAGTCGCTGACTGACCAATTGCAGCGGATGCCCGGGTGACGATCAGGCAAAACCGTTCGTACCTGCATGACCAAAATTTGAGTGTTGTGTGTTGACTCTCAATGCTGCTCCCAGCGAGCCGTGAAGACAAAGCACCAAGAACGAGACAGGACCAGATCAGGTTCCCTGGAAGTCCCAACTTCCTCAGCTTGCGACGAATCACCGGTCCTGTGCGAGAAGCTGTGCATGCAGTGCTGCTGTTTGTACATAAGGGCGAGTTGCCTCGGCATTGTCACGTGGTGAGAGAGAGCTACCACCTCTTTCTAACAGGGTTGCGTCGCCCACCCAGGGGTCACCCAGGGTGTCTCTGAAAGCCACGAAAAGTCACCCTGAAATTCAGAGCCTGGAAGCGGATAAAAAAACTGCTGAGCCGTTTTGGGGTATCAATTGCAGCAAAACCAAGCACACAGGCACAGGACCCAGCAGGAAGCTTTGAAAGTACTGCGCCTGGCACCACGATACAAGCATGTGATGCTGGCTGCCACCATTTGCTGCTGGGACCCTCAGTGGACAGTCAAAAAGGCAGCTCGCTGAAGAATGTGGCACGCGAGAAGCTGTCTAATATGGCATATTGCTAACGTACGGAACAGAGACAATCACCTGCAATTTGCAACCGGTAGCATCATCCTTGCACACATCCGTAGTGCTGTCATGCCCCACAAACAGTGGCCCAACAACTGCTTACAACAGCCACACCAACACCGGTCACCTGCATCACCACTCTCGCCAACAACCAACCCAGAAATCAAGGCAAACCAGCAGCATGCCCTTATGTTGACGCTGAGGTGCTGCACTGCTGGAATTCGCTGATGCTGGCACACAGCAACGAGAGTGAGTGCGCCATGCAGAGCAGGCCGAGTGGACAAGACGACCCTGGTGCCGCCAGTTTGCTGTTTCAGGCGCTGATGCTGTGAGACGCATGTGCAGTTCGCCAGACTGTACCTGTGGAACCGCGGCAGCATAATGTTGTGCTTGACACACAATGCAGTTTGACACACAAAGCACTGTGTTTGCTTGCAACGACAGCGCTGCAGGTGGGGAACACTGCCTACTAGGCAGCAGCACACGTGGCTGCTGCAGATAAACTGTATGCCAGAGAGACCAGAAGGCTCAAAGCAACACCACATAGCAGTGCCAGTCCTGGCAGCCCTCTGCCGTCACAGTATGACCCTTGCATGCTATATGCAGACATGCAGTGTAAAATGCTTTACACCACATTGCGCTCTCCCGCTCTTACATCGATATCCCTCATGTTGGACACTGCTGTGCAGCAAAAGCGGCTGCTGCATGCTATTTGCATGTCCGGACCGTTCCTGGCAGCAGGAGGGGCCTCGGTGGTGCCATCATGATTGAGTGCCTGCAAGTGCTAGTGCCGCAAGACATGCACTGCAAGCCTCAGTGAGCATCCCCCTACAGCAGAGCATGAAGCAGGGCCACATCACACCAAAGAGCCAACCCTGGCAGTGCCAGTCAGAAGCTGCTGCCGAATGCCATCAGTGTTGATCTCACATGCCATACGCAGTCAGCCAGAAGCCCATCTCGGGGGTGTGCAGGCCAGCTTGCCGTGCAGCTCTCAACGCATTTTGAAAGGGGACCATCAACAACGGGTTCCAACCCGGGAGCTGCAGGTACACATACCCGCAGCCAGACAAGGCAGTCACAAACACAAATGCTGCTTGCCCCAGCTGCTGGCATGTATTCTCAAACGTGAACTTCAGTGTGAGCTCTCCCAGCTGGCGCTGCTGCCCCAGCTGCATCCATGCAGGCACCGACACCTGGACAGGGGCAGCAGCAGTGACTTCAGCCTCTTGCAGGTGCAGCTCCTGCAGGCTGTGGGTCTCCAGCACACAGCATGCCTTCACGATCGCCACGAGCTCCAAGTCATCCCGTGGCATGAACTTGAGGCACGTCAGGTGCTGCAGGGCAGTCAGAGACTGTATGGCCGCCACACACACACTGGCTGTTGCAGGGCCCCCCTCGCCTGCGTCAAGCTGTAAGCTGCCACAAGTGCTAGTCAACACCAGCTGCCTAAGGCTCTTGCAGTGCATGCACAGAGACTGCAGCAGTGCCGGCTCTATGTTGCAGGAGTCAAAAACTGGGAAGCCATCCACACAGGTGTTCGCCCGATAGTGGCGCAGGTTGGGAAGGAGGTCGACTGGGGCGCGCTTCCGTGCCCCACTCAGCACCACCGCCTGTGGCAGGGGCAGCAGCACTGAATATAACAGCACACCGCCCAAGTCCCAATCCCAGCACATCTCTGTTCACTGTGTGTGCATGCCGCCACAGCTGGCAGGAAGCCAGGTTGCCACACACCAGCAGCAAACACCTGCAGCTTTGCAAGCTTGCTCAGTGCTGCACATGCTGGGGGAGTCGCCACACACAGCTGAGCGCTCTGGAGGCGCAACTGCGTCAAGCAAGTAAGTCATGCCAGGGAGTCCCAATCATCTGGTTGCAGCTGCCTTCGGGTTGTGCCCAGATACACACTCAGGTACTGCAAGCCTACACAGCTGCTGAGGTCTGTGCGGGCCCCCACACCCAATAGGTTGGACTCCAGCCGCGTCAGGGCAGTCAGGCTGGACAGGAGATGTGTCGGCAGGTCAGGCACACACACATTCACAAAGTATCGCAGCATACGGTCATCTTCGTCCAAGTCTTCGTCCAAGTCCAAGCCGCAGGTGCTCAAGCTGCTTCAGGCCACTGATTTGCTGCACAGCTGCGTAGTCGGGGGCATCCAGTGCCTGCGTAGGCAAGGGCCAACAAGGAGTGCGATGTACGACACGTCAAGCTGGCGCTGATGATGTATTTGGGGACATGCAGACAGGCCATGTATAAGGTCGCATACTCAGCACTGGACTTGCTCAAACTTTCAGCAAAGCGAGCCCCTAGGACTGGTCTGTCGACTGCTGTTGGCCGCAGTGTCAGGAGGCAAGGGTGTTGGCAACCACGACCAAACCTATTGCACTGCACAATGACAGGCACCATGGGCACAGGCACAAACATCTGAAAATCCACTGTGTGCCCGCCGTCGAGTTTGCTTACGTTGGTTTTCTGCAGCTGCAGGCACAGCTGCTTGAGCTGCGTCATCCTGCCTAGCTCAGTCAGCACCTCCTTGGCTGAGAACCAGTCTGCAGCGTTCTTAATGTGGAGTGCAAGGCCACACAACTGAGGCAGCTGCTTGCGCATGCTGTGCATCATGGAGGCCGCCATCAGAGGCTGAGTCAAGTCTTCCAGGCTCATGGTCAGTATGTCAAGTGGCCGCAGCCTGCAAGCAGATCAGGAATCAGCAAGCACTTGGCAATACTTTTGCAATCGGTGCAGCGTGCGCTGTTGCGCACTGTTGGCTGGAGAAGCGCCCCATTCGTGCAACTGCTTGAGGTTCAGTACACTGTGCTTGTGACTGAGTGATGGGGAACTACTGGGCACATAACAGGGCACGAACCCAGCCAGTATAGGGTGGTTGATGCGTGGCAGGCATGTTGCAGGCTGGTTGTGTCTCAAGTTGTAGAGGCGGTGAATGCTGTAGCTCTGATGACTTGGTGCACGTGCGATGCTGGGGCTTGGAGTTGGGAATGGCTCTGCCACGCCAAGTCCCTTTGTGCGAACACAGTACCAACGAGTGGATTCCACGCACCTGGCAAGTGCTGGTAGGAGGTAGGGCATTGCATGGTAGCTGCCCTCTGCTCCACTGTGACGGTTCTGCAGTCCGGGAAAGGTGTGGGCAGCGGCTCCATCCACAAACCCAGCTGGCTCAGTGAGGGGCTCTCATACGGGTCATGGAGGTTGAGTGGAGTTCTGGATGCTGCTGAAGCAGAGGTCCCGCAGCTGCCTGCATGTGCAGGCGACCTCAGCTGCTGACCCCTGCTCAACCAGCTTTGGCAGCAGCACTTGCGCCCAGGCATCACTGTTGAGCTGGAAGAGGCAGTGCAGCAGTGCTGGGTGTTGTTGCTGACCTGCAATGCCTGCCTGTGCTGCGTCCTGCGTTAAACACACGGTGAACAACACTTGTTTGCTTTTGCGTCGGTTTGGAACAAACCTCCTGCTGCTGTCCTGCATCCTATGTATGTAGCACTTCTGCAGCGAGTCCAAGCACCAGTTGCAAGATGCATTACTTGAGAGTATCGGTAAAAGCACAGTAAGCCACGATCATGGCGTGCGTACAGCTACCATTCATGACCAAACACCGTCATGGGGTTGTTCTGCATCGGGCGGTGCACTTGCTGCTGGTGTCCCAGCTTGTGGAGGACAGCGATCTGGCTTGCTCACCTGCATTGCGCTCTCTGATATGCTTATCGATCTATAAGAGCCACGTCACCACTGCTGCCAGTCGAGCCACCTATCCTGCACAGCGAAAGCTCCAGGATCCAGCAACATTCATACAGCCATGTGTGTTGTGTCCTCTGCGACCGGGTGTGGCCTTCGTTCGTTGTATTGTTAGTGTGCAAATTCGGTCGGCTCCGGCTGGGTCACCCAGGGTGTCCGCAGGTCTTCCGTATGCCTCCCGCCCTGTTTTCAAATTCTGTAGGTGCAGGCTCTCCGGCGATCGCTCGGCTCCTTTCTCAAGTACTTTTACGTTTCGCAAGCCCTAGACCTGAGGACGAAAAATACCCGTTTAAGGCCTTGTTGCTGTGATACATAGTCTGCGATCATCAAGATCACCCCAGACGAGCCATTCCTCAAACGAGCAAGCTCGTCTCTTGTCTGCACATTGTGATATCAACTGCATTTATAACCTTTTGGATATCAGCTGTGGTTACACGTGTAGCATGAGCCAGGACTGGGATGCAGC
>QAXK01008282.1:0-17465 GCA_004335735.1 Chlorella sp. KRBP
TTCAAACCCTCGCCCATCTGCTCACCCAAGCCCACCCCCACCCTGCCTCACCCCCCTCAACAGCACCACCCCCAACCTCAAACCCCCCAGGCTCACCGCAGGGCCACGCCGGCATCAGGTCCCTCCTCAATCAGCACCTCGTAGTCGCGGGCTGCCTGCTTGGTCAGGTCGGACACCAGGGGGAAGTTGCAGCCACCCAGGCCACCCTTGTTGCGGGGTGTGTTCACCCAGCCCTACATATCAACAGAGGTCAGGGAGACCAGCCAGCACTTCAGCACACTAGTACTCGCAACACTCCATTGCGATGTCATACACCGTGTTGAGTCCTGTATGGTCTGCTCAACATCTGTGATCGCAAGGAGACCTGGCCTAAGTCAGGCAGCCACAGCCAGCCTGTCGAATGCACGCTCTGTTTGCACTAGGACCAGATAGGCTGTTGCAGATAGCCTGTTGAAGTGCAAGCCCTGCTGTCTCTGCGACTCACCAGGTGAGAGAAGTGGCTGTCAACGCTGCTGAACACCACCTGCAGCAACACACCAGCCAGAGCAGCAGCCGCACGTTGGCAAAGCATTGTGGCAATACCACACCAGAGAGGAAGCACGGCAGCAACCTTGTCAACTGCAAAATCTGCGACAGCTCTGGTGTCTGGATCAAGACAATAATTACAATAACTGCTGCTGCTACCTGCCAGACACTCACATTGCAGTTGATTGCCTCAAATTCCTTCACACGGTCGCTGAATGCCACAATCTCAGTGGGGCAGACAAAGGTCCAGTCCAGGGGGTAGTGGGCGTACACGAGGTACTTCCCTGAGCACATACAAAAGATGGGGTTAGGATGCGCGTGCCTGCTGGCAACATAGCATTGCTGTCTACTGGTGCTGATGCTGTGTGCTGATGACCACCACTTGACATACCCTTGAAGTCATCAAGGCTAATCTCCTTGATCGTGCCATCAACAACAGCCTGACCCTTGAAGAAAGGTGCTGGCCTGCCGACGGTTGCGGGCATTGTGGCTGTCTGCTGAGTTTGCGTTAGGGAGGTTGCGCAGGCGATCTGGCGGTGAGACTGCGTTGACAGAGGCTGTGCACTCGTCAAGGTTGCAGAGAATACTCTGAAAGCTTTACTGGGATTGAAAAACGTATGGGAGCACTTTTCCCAACCTGTGACGTCAGTTCAGAACCACCCAGAAACCTGCTTTGGAACCTGGCAACAGATACACGCAGGACTCAGGCTCTGAGGAACCTCTGGGTCTAGGCTGGAAGCAACTGATGGTCGTTGTGTAGTACCCCTTGTACGTTTTATACCATGATTGAGACATTGCACACGCCACTCCCCTTGACCAGTTCAACTGCAGCCAAGGAGCAGCACTACCAGACAGTTGTCAGCGACATCAAGAACGTCTTGCAAGGTAGCAACTACCGTAAAACTAAGTCTTTGATTCACAGAAACCAAGACTAGGCTGCTGTGCCTGTCAGACTTGCACAGTCAGTGGCGGTATGGTTGCCATGCAACCGCATGACACTGAATGTAGCTGACAACAGCGAGCTCTGCTGCAGATGAAGCGGACTGGGTTGCTGCCATGGCCACTGTCAGCAGCATGCTGCACCATGCCTTTGAATACTTCAACTGGACGGTAAGGAACCCACGCTCACACTGTTAGTGTTTCACCCTAGCTTCAGCCACATTACAGCAGGCAGCGTCCTCGGTGCTTGTGTGCACTGCGATATGTCAGGCGCATACCGCAGCTTGGTTCCCGGCTCCCATGCTCTGGACTCCCAGCATGACTGTTGTGCGCAAAGTGATGCCATCACCCAGTGTGCATCTGTCTCCCACATGCCTGAGCACCCCACTTGACTTACCTGTACCCACACATTCTCCACCTGACTTATGGCTGCAGCTGCCTAAAGGACAGCGCTCATCGCGGCCACTGCCTGAGTACCGTGCACCACTTTTTCTTCTCCGTGCGCAGGGCTTCTACTGCGTGTGGCCCCACACGGGCCCAGGCATGCTTGTTGTGGGGCCCTACCAAGGCACCCTAGGCTGCCTACGCATCGCCTTCAGCAGGGGTGTCTGTGGGGCAGCAGCAGCCACACAACAGACCCAGCTGGTCCCTGATGTGCATCGCTTCGAGGGACACATCGCCTGCGCATCAAGGTGTGGCGGGATGTGTCACACTGCACTTTGTGTGTACAGGGGGTCTGGCATTGAAGCAGCGAGATGATCAGCATGTTGACAGCAGCAGGGCCCGTTCCTTTGGGTTGGTGTGCTGCTGGTAGCAGCTGTGATAGATGGTGCTGGGTTTTGCAAGTCGTGCATGCATACCATGCAACAGTACTGCATGCTGCACAAGGGCCCGGACCAGCAACACATAGCAAAGCTGTGGGCAGGAACAAGCAGCTGCAGCCCCTGGTTGGCTTGTGCTGCCTTGTATACAATATGACAGCATCAGTATTCCCCCATGTTTCTGACATGTTGATGGTATGTGCTTTTCGTCCTCACTGCTGATGCACACCTCGTTTGCGGATTGTACAGCACCCAGTCAGAAGTTGTTGTACCAGTGGTGGTACCAGCACCAGCAGCAGAATCAACAGCAGCAGCAGAGTCAACAGCAAGATCAGCAGGGGTCTCGCACCAGACAGTCAGCGAGCAGGCGCAGCCACAGGGGCGCCTGTTAGCTGTGTTAGATGCGGACTCGGACCACCCAGCAGCATTCGATGCCGTGGATGCAAGGCACTTGGAGGCGCTGTGCAGCTGGCTGGCTGTCAAGTATGCAAGTGCATTTGAAGTCGCCCGGCAGAGTTAGCTGTGCAGGGTGTGCAGCTTGGGCCACCCAGCACGTGCTGATGCTGTAGATGTCTGGCGGTCACATACGCAGCAGGTGACAGGCCCCAGCTGAGTTACCATGCATGCCAGCTGACCGTGGGGTTGCCTGTTACAGTGTGCTGTAGTATGGCCAAAACGCAAACCGATGATTGTTTGCAATGCGCCAGATTTGTGCGCCTGGCCTTCAGGGGCCCTATTTTTGCTTGCAAACAGCCCTTCACTCCACACAGCCATTGGGAAATCTGCCAGCCCCATTGGGTTGGACATGCTCATGCAGTGATGGCTTCTGCTACAGGTGAACATACTACGTTGACCTCGGAGGTAAATGTATGGGTGTATCAATGTTTGACTGTATTGGGGAATGCCATCCACACAGGCTGATTCATTGCAAATGGCAGCATGTCAAGCCGGTTGAGGGCCAGGTGTGCCGCCCGAGTATGTGTGTGCCTGCTGCATCGTGGCCCGGCCCCGCGACCGGCCCACAAGCTGTGTTGTCAGAGCCAACCTGGACCACCTGAACACCTGGCCCATTCCCCCCCCCCAGCTTGACTGTCCTTGCAAGCAGCAGTTACAAAATGCAGTACACTTGTAGTCCCTGACAGCAGCCTGTGGCACAGCTTACTCCAAGGCACCCTTCTGCAAGTCTGGCATTGTGCTGCTGCCCTCAGCTTCTGAGACGTCCTCTCAACACCCATGCCACAGCACCTTGTGCTGCAACCATGAGGCATACAGAGTGCTTTCGCAACACAACACAACAGGTAGCGCCGGCCCCACCCCTCTGCAACAGCCACCCACGCACACAGCATGCATGCCGTCTGCTCAAGCTGCCTGCTTGGTCTCCTGCTGCAGCTGTACATAGCTCTTGGCGTTTGCCAGGGGCAGCATCAGCGCCAGGCTGACAACACAGGCGCCAATCATGGCTGTGAAGTAGCCGTTCCAGCCGTAGTGTACCTGCAGCAACGCCACACACATGAAGGGCGTCAACGGCCGAAGCTTGAGCCGGTCCACTGTGATGTGTCTCTGGTGTGTGTTCCTCAGGTACAGCTGGGTGTGCGCTGAAGCCTCCCCCACACAGCAACCAGGGATCCACCACATCATAGCTCTACACACTGCAGCACCCTCAGCCCAGTAGTCAACCCAAGACAAAAAGCTTCTTGCTGGATGTCAGCAGAACACCCACCTGGTTCATGTTTTCAACTCTTCTTTCCCTAACACTGTGTTGCATCGCACAAAGGATCCGCACAGTCAAACACACGGCCCCAACACCCTTCAAGAGTCTTTTACACCCACCTGCAGGTAGCTGAGGGGGATGCCTGCTCCTGCAGCGCCCATGTACGAGATGAGGCCAAGGATGCCCTGAGAGGCCCCCACAGACTTGGGGCTGATCAGCTCAGCACCACACAGGCCAATGAGCATCTGGGGGCCATAGATGCAGAAGCCCAGGGCAGCGATGACTGCCCACTGCATGGATGCAGCACCTGCAGGCGGGGACGGCGGCGTGGTTGTTAAACACATTTGCACCGAGTGTGACTCCATGCACAACTACTTGCTGGCCAGGGTGGGTGGTGCTGTCGTTGTGTGCAGGTGCGATGTGTGAAGCGTGGTACTCCACAGCACCCAACCAAGGTGTGGGGCATACCATGGTCTTGCCCATGCGTTTTCGCAAGTGCTCAAGGCCATGGCTGGCAAAACGAGTCGGTGTGCTGAGTCAAAGCCCTTCAGCTAAACACCTGACAGCATGCCACACCCTCTCTCCCGATACCCCCGCGTACCTGTGGGCACGCCCTTGAGCGTCAGCAGCACTCCAATGCATGCCACCGTGTAGGCCATGCAGATCTGCACACGCCTGCCCACCAGGCCGGCCTTGGGGTTCCCCTGTGAGGCCTTGATGGACTTGTCACTCAGCACACCAGACAGCGTACCGCCCAGCAGCCCACCCAGCTCAAGGCCTGCACAACACCGTGTATCGACACACCAGGCAGACAGCATGTCAGGGTATGCAGAGAAGCTGCAAAGAACACTATTGCTGTTTGCATTGATGCTTGCCAAGCCATGCTACATAGTCATGGACACCAGGCAGGGTGCCGAGCAGCAGCCTGCACACACTGTACATCCAGTGCACAACGTCATGTTGACACGCCAGGCATACTATGACAGTGACTGCTTGAATGAGGCGGAGACGAACCAAACCTGCATGGAACAAAACCCCAGTTTGTCCAACCTTGCCAGCAAGACACCCATGCAGGATACCCAAGCTCCACTGCAGTCTGTATGAGCGTTGCTGTTAAGAAACAGGGTGACGGTGCACGGGCAAGTACGCGCCCCATTGCAATGTGTGCCCCGCCTGCTGCACAAGACACAGAACGCACAATGCAGCCCAAGGCTCGCCCACCTGAGACTGTGAGTGCAGCTGCTGCTGCGTCAACCGCACCCTTTGCCTCCAGGAGGTAGAACACCAGCCAGGATGTGCAGCCCTGCCTGATGAGGTACACGAAGAAGTAGGTGACCGCCAGCAGCCAGGTGCGCCAGCTGCCCACCACCTCCTTCATGCTCTCCCCCAGGGCTGCTGCTGCAGACTGCTTGGGCTTGCTGGCGTCAGGCGCGACCTTGACAGGCTCTACAGCAGGGAAGCCTGCGGGGGTGCAACACAACACGTTCACGTGATTCACTGGTGGCTTGGAATGTGATTCACTGGTGGTTCGGGATATCGTGCACGAGCATAGGGGGTGTTTGGTCCTCATGGCATGAGCACCATGCGCTCAGTTGCACTGCATCGAGAGTATCCCTTTGGCAGTGTCCTGGGCACTGCCAATGCCCCCCCCCTTTGCAAGACGTGGGCTTTCTAGGCAACGCTGAATGGTGGCAGTGTTACATTCGCGCAGCTGGAAGCACAGCAGGTCTTGCACTGCACACCCGCGGCTTGATGGGAATATAAAAAAACAGGCACAACCAGGCTGTGTCGACAGACCGCACTGATGTATGTCCCTTTGGCACCCTACATGTGCAACATTGCAGTCTCCAGTGTCCTCAAGTCCCATCGCGGCAGAATCATGCTGATCGTCCTTGCCGCACACAGCGCACTGGGATGCCTCAATGGCAGGCCAAGCAAGCCACAGGGTTCTTCAGCCACGCACCCAGACAGAAATCCCCCCCTCGCCCCTCCCCCGCGGCCCCCACCACACACCTGCGTCCTCGGGCTTGTCCCGCAGTGCCACCAGCAGCACCATACCAGCAGCCAGGCCAAAGGCGCCGGGTGCCATCATGCCCCACTGCCAGCCAAACGACTTGCACAGCGCACCTGCACAACAACAGGACAGCCGGCCGGTAAGATGACAACGTAGCAGCAACGACAACCTACAGCACTTTCCGAAAGACTGAGCCAGCTATGCATGTGCATCAGTACACCAGGCCCAGCCAGCATGCTACTGCAGTCAGCATGCTGTTTGACAATGAAGGGGACTAAACCTTGGATGATTACACCCAGTTTTGGGGGTCACCATGCATGCCATCAGGGTTAGGCAGCTCACCGACCACAATGGGTGACAGGAAGCCGCCCAGGTTGGTTGAGATGTTCCAGAGGCCCCAGTAGGTGCCGCGCTCACTGGCAGCAAACCACCTGGTCAACAGCATGGCACACGCAGGCGCGCCGATGCCCTGCACAGCACAGCGCAGCACACACAAGCAATATGGATGCAAATGCAAAGGGCAAGGCAAGCGCTTGAAGTGCAGTGCATCAGCCTGAGGGTGGAAGACAATGCCTGCATAGCATGGCTGATGGTGACTCACTCCCACCCCAGGCCAGGCAATGCGCAGCCCACATGAGTTATCCAGACCCATGACAGATGCAGCCCAATGTGTACATGTACACGGCACACTGCATGAAGCAGGGCCAGATGTCAAACCTCTCAGGATGCAGCAGGCTGCCGGGGCACTTGTCAGCCTGGGATGCCCAGCCCATCGTGCAGGTACAGTACATGGATGCATCTCCATGCAACTCCCATACAGCCTGTTGTCACAGGCCTGCTGCTGTCTCATGCGGACATGTGGGTAGCTGAGGCTACGCCTTGTGCACACAGCAACTGGCATAGCCCTGTTGTAGAAGCAACAGCCTGACGCCTGGCCGCACCTGCAGGCCCCCGTTGAGCGCCCACAGTGCAGTCCACCAGGCCACCCCCGTGGTGAAGCCAAAGGTGATGTTTATGACTGAGGTGGCCATGAGGCCCAGAGCCAGCATCAGGCGGGGTGAGAAGGCAGCACCCAGCATGCCACCTGCAAACTTGCTCAGGCCTGTGCGGGCAAGACACAGCAGGCAGCACAGAGGGTTCGAGACAGCGCGTACTTTGACGCCGCTATGGTGATCGAGTGGTGGCATGCAAGCAAACGGTTTGTAGGGTGAAGAGGGGTTACTGCCAGTGTGTGCTTAGGCCTGTAGCAGGGTGGCGCGCAGCACACGCGCAGCAGGCACTGGGCGGTGCAGTTCCTCGGCTGACTCGATGAATGCGGGATGGCAGCCCAGCTGCATGTTGGGAGACGGACATATGATTTCAGCCAACCCAGATGCAGCAGCAAGCCACCCTCGTGTGTCCCTCACCATAGGCTGCTGGGAAGGCGCTTGTCATTGCGCCAATGTCAGTCTTGGACAGGCCCAGGCTAATGTCCTGAACCATGACGGGCGCAGAGTACGTGAGCGTCCCGCGGTTGAGGTACAGGCAGGTGTACCTGCAGGTAAGGAAGGAAGCAGCACACGTCAATCCTTGAAGTTGTCAGCTGCCACCTTGCGGACAGGTGTACGTGGTGCTGGCCTGTGCTGCTTGCTGCAATTGTGACAGCTGCTGCAGATGGCAAACGCTGCTGGTCACGGGTATGCTGTGTGGATTGGCCTGCAGGGCCTTCTGTTGGACACTCTGCCCCTGCTGCAGCATTGTTGGTTGTTGGCACTGCTCCTCCAGCTGGCTGGGGCTGCTAACAAAACATGCAGCAGGTCATATGTTTAATGCTGCAAAACATGCAGACTCTTCACCAGGCAGCCTGAGGGTACCATGGTGCTCATGTTCATGTTCATGCTCACCCCAGCAGGATGCCTGCAAACACAACCAGCCGCCTTGCAACAAAGCCAGGGGGGTGGCCCAGCCTGCCTGCAGCCTGTGGTGCTGCAGCCGCCGCCGCTGCTGCTGCTGCTGGTGCTGGTGCGGGGGCAGGCTCTGAGGCTGCTGGTGGTGTAGGCTCTGCAGTACGCCTCCATGAAGCTGGTGGCTCAGCCTGCACAGGCAGCAACGCATTTGAGTCATGCTACATGGCATTGCCCAGACCCCCCATGTGCCACAGTTTAACCAACGAGCCAGGTTCTGTAGGTTCTGTAAGTGCCGCAGCACTCAGATGGCAGGTACACAGTTGTACTAAGCAGCTGCTGGGCCAAACTCAATACTGCTTCTGGGACCCTGCTTTTTTTGACTGGAAGCGTTGTCATGGTGGCTGCACCTGTTCCGCCTTGCGTCCATCGGCCTTCTCTTGCAGACGCAGTGTCTCATCACTCAGCTGTGGTAAGCCGGGCAGCTGCTTGTCCTGTGCTGGGCTGCTGGCCCTGTCTGGCAGTGAGTCACCATCCCTGGTGTAGCGCAGGAGATGGGGCCTGCAAACAAGCCTGCAGTGTGTTGACAATGTTATTGCACCTTGTGTGACGCAAAGGTTGGTCTTACAATTATTGGCACAATGTGCTTGTGCCAAGCACATTACAGGAGTGTGTGTTTGGTAAGGCGTGACAGGGTACAGCACGTACAAGTACAGTACTTGAAGGGTTGAATGCACAACGCCCTGAGTGGCAAACTATGCAGTGTAAGCATCGCCTATGGCATGATTTGCAGTGATCAGCAAGAACACATAAAATGTTAATTGTGTTTCTGCAAGTAAGAGCCTTGGTAGCCCCTGCAAACACAGCCACCTGTGTTGCACCACGCCAGCTGAACCCAGCAGCTTGGTGCTGGTGTTCCTCCAAGACAAGGCTGGCACAGCTTGAGTAGAACGTGAACGACCTACCATCGAAGTAATGCACGGTTTCAAGCATGCTGCAGTCATGTTGGCTGTGGCTGGGGTTGCGAACGTTTGCAACGGAACCTTGGGATGTACTCAGGGACACGTTTGTTCTCGGAGAGAACTGAACGACAGACGGTTTGTTTCGGATGTTGAATAGTCTTGCTTGAAGTCCCTACGAATGGCTCGGTGTCATACTTCACTGATGACTACTCGGTGACAACGCTGTCCAAGTTTGAACCTCCAGCCTGCAACTGTCGTTGTTAAGGTCCCGTATGTGGGCTGCCCGAACCGCATCAACTCTCTTGTCACACCATTCGCATGTTCAGGTGTTTTGGTGCATCCTTACCCTGATACACCCTTGGCTCATGAACGACAGCAGATCTGTGCCTGCCCTACCATGATACCGGGCTGCAGCGAAGTTTTCAAGCCCTGAAACAGGATGTACGCCTATATAGCTACATTCGCAGCAGCTTGTGGCGGCCTGCCGGCCTTGCATGTGAGCACAGTCAACATCTGCTGGTTGACAGCAGCATGACCAGGCGACAACGCAGGCGAGGCGGACGCACTGGCCATCCAGGGTGGCAGGGGCCAGGTGGGAAGACGTACGAGGTGCTTTGGTCAATGTTATGGTTAAATTTGAGCTTTTTCCTAGCACTGACTGCATCCTTGCTGGCAGATTTGTCTGTCCTCGGCAACACCGTCGAGTGATTGTGTGTTTGCTGCAGCAGTGATCACTGTCAACAGTGACGATGAGGAAGACAGCGACTATGTGCCAGCTGGCACATCAGCTCGTGCAGAATCACCTGAAGTGGTCCTCATCCTTGACCAGTCGCCTGGTAAGGGAGCTGTGGCAGTAGCTTGTGTGGTGTGCTGCATCACCCAGGGGATTGGTATGTGTACAACCCGCATGCTGTCCACGGACAGACAGACAGATAGACAGGCACCCACATGCATGGACGCATGCAGCTCATGTAATTGTGCTGAACGTGTGCTTGCGGTCCCCACGGCACCTGCAGGGCCCCGCACCCGTGCAGCAGAATCAGCAGCCACTCCTGCGACAGCAAGGTCGCCGGCCAAGGCCAAGACCTTGACACCGCTGAAGCGGCCAGCAGCAGCAGCAGCTGGAGATGCAGGAGCAGAGTCAGATGGTGATGACTCAGGCAGCGGCTGCATCATCTGCATGGTAAGACAGCAGCACTGTGCTAACACACATGTGCGTCTGTATGAGCCAGTACCACATCGTCAGTGCAGCAAAAGGCTCCGGCACACCCATCTCCCATGCATGCCAGCGTACACCATGCATACGGCTTCGTGGCACCCCACTCAGCCAGCAGAACGTGGCAGCAGCAACCTATGGCGTGTGTTGGGGTGGGACTCTTCCTGGCCCGGAACGTGGACACGCAAAATGCAAGATGCTAGTAGGAGACCACTGACAGGCAGAAATTACAGGAACCAGAGGGCGTTTCTGTGGCTTCTGCAGGAGTTGATGTCGGAGCAAGGCAGCCACAGGCCAGCAACACTCAAGTGCGGCCACATCTTTGGTGAGGGCTGCATCCGGCGGTGGCTGAGGGAGAAGAGCAGATGTCCTCAGTGCAACAAACCGTGAGTGGCACCCCACCAAGTAGCTCCACACAGCTGACATGAGTGTCATGGCTGATCCAGGTGCTGTGTGGCCGCCACACGTTGGCTATTACAAACTGCTGCTTCTGCGCATGCTTCAGTCAGACCCTATTGTGTTTTGTTGGTGTCAAGTCTGACTCTAGAGTCAACACACCGCCTGAGCCCCTGCCACCAACACATGCTCTGGGGCGAAGCTGTTTCTGCTGCCTGTCCCATGTACAGGTCCAAGATGCGGGACGTCACTGCGCTCTTCAACCTTCCAAAAAAGGTGGCTGTCGGCAACGCAGGGGCTGCAGCAGAGCTGGAGCAGCAGCTGCAGAAGGCTCAGAAGCAGGCAGAGCGTGAAGCCCAGCGTGCACAGCAGCTGGAGCAGCAGCTCAAGGTGGGCGTTGCTTGGCAAGGGCCTCACTGCTGAGGACATGCCAATGCTGCTGTTGTGAGTGTGGTTCTTCTGCACCAGCTAGCAGATGCTCCAGCACACTGCAGGTGGGTAGCATCAATCACACAAGCGTCCTGCTGTCCTGCTTGCTTGCGTCTGCAGCACATGCAGCAGGAGCTCTCCAGGCAGCAGCAGCAGCAGCAGCCATCACGGCAGTACATGCCCCAGCAGCAGCATGCAGCAGGCGGTAGCTGGCAGCAGCCGGGCGGTGTGCAGGTCCTACCTTGGGCTGCTGCTGCCTCGCAGCCGCTATCTGGGCGCATACTGCCAGATGCAGACTTTGCAGGCTTCATGCAGCATCCCAACGCACGGGTGGTGTTCAGCGGCGCTCCTGCGGCAATGCAGCAACACAATGCACAGCAGTGGCTGCACCAGCCACATTCGCTGCAGGCCATGCAGCAAATGCCGCAGGTGCAACAGCTGGCTCAGGGACAGCAGCAAGGGCTTAACCTGCCGCCACCACCACCAGCACAGCAGCAGCAGCAGCAGCTGGTGAGCGCTTTGCAGCAACAACAGGTGCTGGTGGAGCAGCACCGGCATTCGGGCATCCTGCAGCAGGTGCAGCAACAGCAGCAGCTGTTGTTTGGGCGGCAGCTGCCTGCAGGTCAACACAGAGACCCAGGCCCTGTGGGAGCAGCTGCAGGAGCTGCAGCAGGGGGCGCCAGCGGTGGCACGCTGAGCGCCGCTGCTGCAGCAGGGGCAGCAGCAGTAGCAAGGGCGTGCTCTGCAGATGCCGCCAGCGCATCGGGCCTCTTGCAGCATGTGCAGGGTGCTGCCGCAGCAGTCAGTGGCAGCGTGCGCAGGCGAGCGCTGGAGCTCTGCTTCTTACCCGCGCATAGGCAGCCAGGCAGCAACCCAGGCGCCCAGAGCACACAGCAGTTCCAGCTGACCACACAGGAGCAGACGCAGCAGCTGGCCCCGCAGCAGCTGTTGATGCCTGGCGGCTTCAGTCTGCTGCAGGAGTTTGAGCTGGCTGGCAGCCGCGCGTTTGACCTGGATGTGGAGGGCACGCTGCTGACAGTGGCTGAGGTGTCTGGAGGCGGGGTGCCTCCACCCATGGCCATCAGCAGGTTGCGCAGGGTGAGCTGAGTGTTGATTTTTTCACACACATCAGGGTTTTGTGCTTAGTGCCCTGCACACCTGTGCACCACCCGCGCAAGCCTTCTGTGCTGCTATGGGACAGGTTCTGCTGGTGCTAGCTGAAGGGCGTGCATGTCAGCTTAGTCTGCTCCATACACAAGCAGCTTGTGTTGCTCTCATGCGTTTGCAATGGACTGCCGCGTGCTGTGCTGTGCTGTGCTGCAGATCAGTATGCTTGCCCCAGGGTGTCCCTCACACACGCCCTTGCCACGAAACGTCGGCACAGTCAGGTGCCTGTCCAGGCAGCCCCTGCACCCAGGCGCTGCAGGCAGCAGTGCTGCAGCACTCATGGCAGTTGCAACAGACAGGGCGGGGCTCGTCATCGCCAAGCCCAGCACAAACAACGTTGTTGCAACGTACGTGCTGCTTGAATGGTGCAACTACCCCATACACGCACCCCCCTGCACATATGCAAGCATGCACAACCTCCTCGCCAACACATGCACACGCATGCATGCCTGTGCACACACATGCACCTCCATGCAGCAGAGCCAGGTGCCCCACAGCAAAGAGGGTGCTCTGCCTGCAAGCAGCAGTCGGTAACAAGCAACAATACTGTGTAGCCTCGATACACACACCAAGTTTCTAGCACAGCAGACAAGCTGGCGGGCTGTGTGGCTTGGACATGTGGATGCTTGCTTGGGACCCCCTTGCCAGTGTGTGTTATGACTGATAACTTATGGGCCTGCCCTTGCACACATGGTCAACCTCGTGGGCACCCGCTGTCTATCCCACAGGATTGTCACGCATGCGCCCATCTGGTCTGTGGCATGGAGCAGCAGCAGCGAGCAGCAGCTCCTGCTGGGCCTTGATAAGGGACGGCTGGCCCTTGTGGACCTGCGCATGACTGGTGACAGGGCCCTGCTGTATATGAGCCCCGCCCCAGTTGCAGCAGCAGCGTCAGTGGGAGCAGCACCAGGGCCCAGCCAGCCCTGGCACAGCCTGGTGATGCTGCCGCAGGACTGGCAGCAGCAGCACGCAGCAGGCGTGGCAGGCGACAACGCGGCGACACCCGAGGCGCTGCTGGCGTCTGCGGGTGGCGTGTACAGCTGGAGCTCAGCACAGCCTGACAGGTTCCAGCTGCTGCTGCCGAGCAGCTTGCATGGCGGGCAGTGTGAGTCGCTGGCGCTGGCACCCGACGGCTGCACCGTTGCCGCCTCTTTCAGGCAGCCGCTGGGCTACAACCGCCCCAACTGCCACCCAGTGCATTACCTGATGCAGCTGACGGCCTGCCAAGCGGCAGCTGATGTAGACGCAGCAAGGCCTGCAGGGCCGGCCGCAGCAGCAGCAGCTGGATCTGACGCCACAGCTGCTGCGCAGCCAAGTGTAGCTGGAGGGTTGGGTGCGAGCAGCAGCAGCAGCGCGGGAGTTGCTGGTGCGGTTGCTGCGGGCCTGCGGGAACTGCTCGCCAGCACGCTGCAGCTGACGGGGCACAGCAGCCAGCAGCTGATGACTCGCGGCTGCTTTGTGCCTGGTGTTGCGGGCCTCCCTGGCGAGCCACTGCTGTTTGCATCTGCAGACGAGCAGAACTGCACGCCCCGGCTCTGGGGGTGCGGCAGTGGGGCCAGCATACGGCAGCAGACGCAGTGGCAGCGCATGTCGTCGCCTGTACTGCAGGTGGCAGGCGGCACAGCAGCGGCCTTCAACGCTGTGCTGCTGGGGGCACTGAGTGAGCGGCAGCTCAAGTTGTACACCTACAGTTGACAACTGGCGGCCTGTTTGAGGGTAGACGTAACATACGTTTCTTTGGGTGTAGACAGATGTCCTTATGCAGGTAGGCAGATGCTGCAGCTGATACTTGGCTGTTTTCAAATGTTTTTATACTGGAATGCTGCAAACGCGCTCTGCCTGCTGCAGTACATCGCACATCCATCTTTCCTCTGCATTCAGTATGCATGATGGGGAGGGTGATGGGTTGGTGTGACTGCTGCCGGGCGTTTCCGTGCAGTCTTTCGGGGGCTGACCGGGTGTCCCTGATCTTTGTGTCCTTGTGCTTTGCTGATTCCTTGAGAGGCGGTATGACTCAAGACTCAAAGTTCCTCGTCCTGCCTGTGTTTCATGTGTAAAACTTTGTGAAGGTGCAAAGAAGTCTCCTGCGGGTGGCATGCACATGGTGTTTAAGCTGACAGGGAAGAGTGGGGAAGCGGGAGAGGTGCCCCACTTGTGGGTGCGAAGATGTGTCGGTGCATTGCAGTGCACACACACCCAGTGCCTGCTTGTTTTTTGGCAGCAGAGGTGTGCCCGCCCAAGAGGCGTGTGCTGTCCAAGTCAGCAGGGTAACAAACCTTCCGCTACACACCAGTCTTGAGCTAGGTACAACTACCAATTACAACTACCAGATGGCAGAGAGGCACACGGCAACACTGGCAGGTCAAGCAACATAGCCATCATAGTGCCAGTGCCACTGCACCCTTCGGTACTGTTGGCACTTTTGGGGGGTGCTTATTGCGTACAAAAACACCAGCCTACAGCCACGATACAAACATACCTTGGCATGTGCTCGAGTTCTCCCCCACCCCAGCTCAACAGTCGAGTCAGCAAAAGTCAGCGACACGGAGGGGCAATTCCCAAGAATACAACATTGGTTGGCAAGGTTTGGCTTGCCAATCCACCGATGACAGCAGAAGACAGGATGGCAGCAGCATGCTGGCCGCAGGAGCATAAGCTGCTGACTGGGTCCCTGACATGAGTTGGTAAACGTCAATCACACATCGGTTTGTGTGTACAACAGACGGCGCACATGCCAAATCCAACTACATGCTTGAGAGGGACCGCAGCAAAGACAGGAGCTGCCCGCCTTCATACATGCCAGGAACACAGCATGAAACAAACCCTCCCTTCGCTCCCTTGCAGGGAGCTGCAGCTGACTTGTGTACTGCCCTGAGTCCACACAATACGTACATGCAGGGCAGTACACAATACAATACAGAAGAACATGCTTCAACATCAAGTTGCAAGCTGCACCTGCCTCCCCCACTGTCCAGAAGTCCCACACCAAATCCGTATGTGTCCAAACCACCCTGAGTTGGGGCGTGGCATGTGGGCCAAGACTCGCCCCCTGTTTGAAGATGCAAGGGAGCAGCTGTCTGGTGCAACAAAACACGCACACGTGGCGGAAGAAGACTGATACAAAATCGTACAATCCGTGTGAGCCTGGGCGTCGAAAACGTGTGTTCTTCAGCCCCACACCCGACAACACCCGGGCCACATGCTCTATGCTGCCTGGGCTTCGGCTAGCTCGGACCACCAAAGCAAACACAGGAGGCTGGACTTCCGTTGGCACACGTACACTGGCGTACTTTCGTTGAGAGCTACAACACTCTAGGCTAGACTACAGGTGGCACACACGCACTGACAGCAAGGCACACACGCACTGACAACAAGCCGACAAGGCACGAATCGCCTGCATGCACATCTGGAAGGCTGCCGTTCACATCAAAACACCCAGAGTGTTGGCCTGCAACACAAACGACAGCTTCATACACATATGTGTTGCATGCCTGCAACAGCACCAACCAGCCACAGCGCTACACAACCCCTACACAAACCGCTGCAGCTTCAACAACAGACAGCACAAGCCCAACCCTCTCCTGCAACTCCAACCCTCTCTCGAGACACACGGCATCGCCTGAATGACAGCAAGCCACATCAGGAGGCGCAAGCTGCAAGCCAAACTGCAACCAACACGCCCGCTGCCTGATCACACTGCTTGGCTGACACTGCCGACAAACGCTGCACCACCCACTGCTGCCTGCTGCAACCCTAGCTGCTGCAGCAGCTGCTGGAAGCTGCCCACTGCACCAGCAGCGCCTGCGTTGACCGCCTCCACCACCCGCAACGCAACATCTGTGTACTGCTCCACTGGAGGGTACCAGAAGAAGTACGCAGTGAACAGAAGGATGAGGGTAGTCCACCCCATGGCGACGGGGCGCGCCAACTTCACGCCCGACTTGCGTAGCCGCCGGCGGACGATGTCCTCCAGCATCAGCAGCGGCATCTGTGTGACACAAAAACAGATCACACACACAACGCAGCAGGGAAGTCGTGTGACACGTCAGCTGCAGCAGCAAGACTGAGGGCTGTCCCAGCTGCCTCAGCAGTGCCGGTGAATGTAGACCACAGAGATCGTTACACACACAGGAACCTGTGTCTATGGCAGAACAGTGACTGTTGGGCACGCTGCACCGGCACCTGCTCCCACTTGGTCGAAGCCCACAATTTCGCAGTGCGAACAGTGAGTTTGTGTTTTGAGAGCTGCTGCATCCCAAGTTGGGAGCGATAGTCATCAGGGCTTGTGTGTGAGCGGTCCTCACCTGGCAGAAGAAGAACATAAACCAGAAGCCTGCTGGGTAGGTATTGTCCTCGTGCAGCGCGTACAGCAGGATGAACTCATGCATGATGCCGCTCACGGCAAATGTTGCCGCAGTGCCCGCCAGCTTCTTCAACGGGTGTACCCTGGGTGGCCTCTGCAATGCAGCCACGGGACTGCTGCCGCTGCCGTCGCTGCTCACGCTGTCAGTGCTGCCACTGTCGCTGCCTGCGCTGCCTGTTACGCTGTGCTCAGGGCCTGCTGGAGCAGCCGCCTGAGGTGCTTCTGCGTGTGCTGGCTGTGCCTTGTGCACCCAGCAGCCCTCAACAATGGGGTCGTATATGAGCGAGCGCAGTGTGAGGCTGACTGTGTTGTTCCAGCGCCTACAACAAGGCAGGCAGGCGGGAGGTAACGCACGAGGCGCAGAAGAGATTCCTCAGAAATCGCACCATGTACCACCAGACCATTCATGGCATGCTACAAAAACACACAACAGTCTTTCACAAGCCCTGGCAATCTTGGACAAGCAGATGTCGCCTGATGCTCCATACTCAGGTTGAACCTGGACACCCTGAATATGCATGGGGTACATATGCACGCAACAGGACACCTCGGCATGTCCCTAGCCCCACTTGTCCCAGAAGGCTGCCACCTTACAGCAGCTGGACATGTGCGCAGGACATGCCTCAACGGCCCCTTCAGAATTGCATGAGCAATACAAAACACACAGCACACGTCAGCATGTCCAAGCCCCTGACCCCGGCCCCACCTGGCCCAGAAGTCTGCCAGTGATGTTGACAGCCACGGCCTGTCAAAGGGCGGCACCACATCCAGCTCCGCCAGGCTGGTGAGCACTGCTGCTGGACCGTTCATCAGGAAGCTGATGAAGCTGCACAGGGCCAGGGCTGCAGCACCATGGCAACAAACACACATGGACAGTGGCGTTGAAGTGTCGATGGTGATGGTGCAGTGCATGAAGTACACCTGTCAAGACAACTAGCATGTTCAGGCTTGGAGCTTGGAAAAAAGGAAAACACCATGTAACCTCAAAGAATTAGACCAAAATGTTAAGCCTTGCAAATGCTGCTGCAGCTAGTGACGC
>QAXK01008285.1:0-20212 GCA_004335735.1 Chlorella sp. KRBP
AGCTGCATGTACAGCTGCATGCACCCACCGTGGGAATGCCCATGGTGAGGACTGTCGCCAGCAGGCACACCCCTCGCCCCTTGGTGTCCCCCAGATGTGCAAACAGCACAGCACCCAGCGGCCGCGCAAAGAAGCTCACTGGGAACACGTGAGGAAAAGTGTGGCAGCAAAGCAGACGAAGATCGGGTGCTCAAGCACACTGTGTCAGACGTTCAAGCGACCTGTGCAAGGGACTGGCGTCATGCAGGGACTGTCGGGCTGCCGGGTACCATGGGTGCAGGCATGGCCTGTGCATGCTTGTGTAGCCAGTACTACTGCATCGGATGCTGCGTCGGCAGGCTTTAGTGGAATTGACGCAGACAGCGGTCAACGAGTCTGACAGGCGGGAGACGTGCTGGGCATGCAGGAACAGCCTGCTTAGTTAGCAAGAAGGCCGTTCTACGTGCCTATCTCAATGTGGTTGTTTGGGTAACGACAAGGCCGTTCTGCTGACCCCTCCTCATTGTGTTTGCTGGGATGCCGGCAGCACACCTGCAAAGATGCCCCAGATCTGAAGCTTCTGGGCAGCAGGGTTGGATGCCGGAAAGAACACCTGGCTGAGGATAGGCGTCAGCTGGGCGAAGACCTGCATTTGCAGCACGCAACGCCGGCATGTAAGCATGGTGAAGGATCCCTCATGTCTGTGGGCACATGCTGCAATACGAAGCATTCAAAGGAAGCATTCCGTACAGGTGACCTGGCGCCGCCTTGAGCCCTGTGCATGGCAGTTGCTGCTGTGGTGGCTGCAGAACCATGGCTCTAGACTCACGCACAGTAAGCCACCTGGGTATGCAGCACACCTGCAGTTTTGCTGGCCCATTGTGAAGTATGGGGTGTGCAGTCGCCGCACACGCCACGAATCTGTGAACCAAACCTACCGCAAAGTCATACTGTCACAGGGAGGGGATGTCCGCAGGGATGTGGGCCATGCACGTAGGACACACAGACACACGTTTTTACAGAAGCCAGAGGACTAACGTAAATGTACTAACTACAGGTTGAAGCGTTGCAGGGGTAAGTAAAGCTAATCTCCGCCCTAAGGATACACAAGGGGACAGCAGCAGCAACAGCAGCAGTTGCGGTAATGATTGCCCAGCCCTTCCTCACCCATTCGATGGCTGTCCCAAAACACGTTGCAACGATAGTGCGTGTCAACGATGCAGAGTCAGGTCTGCCTGGATCCTGCATTGCAGCTGCAGCTGCGGCGCAGCCTGTGAGACCAAAATGGAGTTGAAGACAGGAGTGGGCTCTAGCTCTAGGCCAACTACGAGTGCTGCTGACACCGCAGCCTACAGAGGTTCACTCCCAAACGTAGCATGTTGCCATTCGCAAGCGAATCTGCCTAGTCACCAAATACGCCTGGGACCGGCGGTCACCACTTGATCATGAGGTGGTTTTAGCACAGGATGTTCCTGCGACTTCCTGTTACCTGAAACAAGCCACGTGAGTACGCTGTTTATCTCTATACGGCTATCTGTAGTATTCTGTAGTCACGTCATAAGGGAGTTAGTGGGTGTGCACGGTTGATGGACAACGATGCAGCAGTTTTTGCACACAGTGGCGGTGCTCCTCTGCGCGATGGCTCTGGCCCAAGGCAGGGGCATTGCCGGCGCAGTTCCAAGCACAGAATGCTGCAAGACTCCTTGCGTCCATGTGCTAGTTGAGCAGCAGCCCAGCAAGGAGCCCAAATTCGCAACAGCAGTGATCCGGCCACAGCAGCAGCACCGCCTGTTGCAAGCAGCGAATGTCTCCAGCGATGGGCAGCAGAAGCAGTCAGGAAAGAAGGGTTCCAGCTATCTGGGATACCAGCACAAGCCTCTGGTCCCTCTAAACATCAGGGACTTTTTCATGCTTGTCTTGACGTTCTGCATCATCACTATTGCGGCCGGTGCAGGCATAGGTGAGTCCTTGACGCGCTGACTGAGATTTGTCAGCCAGCATCGTTAGCTGCACCAAACACAGCCGTCAGCTGCACCAGCCACAACCGTCAGCATAACTTGCAGCCCCCTCTCCAATGCTGGGCACCCTGCGGTCTTGATGAGCAGCAGAGCCCTCCTGGGTTTCATGCTGGCAGCTTCGAGGCATGACCCGCTCTCACGTGAGTCACATACTCAACCCTGCTGTTTGACATGTGCTTGCGGTACCGTATCTTGCTGCCTGGCGTATGTTGCTGGTCAGGTGGAGGGACCCTGCTGGTGCCAATGCTGGCTATCCTGTCGGACTTCACAATGCTCGAGGTGAGTCAGCTGCTCGCTAGTACTGTACTGTAGCACTGTGGGTGACAAGAAGGAACCAAGAACCATGTTCAGGTCGGAAAGCGTAGGGTACTGCAACTGAGGACGAGGAACCAGCCCTCGAGAAGTTCTCTGCTCATGAAGTTAGGCTAACTTAGTTAGCTCCCCGCTGCACCTGGGCACCACAAGTCGCTGCAGGCGGACACTGCATTGCATCCTGATGCCCACAAGCCTAGGCAACTCTCTTCGTTGTAGGCTAAGGTTGTGCGTCAGCAGAGGAAGCAAGTTCTTGATTCCCTCAGGCACATGGTGGCTGCTGCTGCTGCTGCTGCTGCTGCTGCGCTCACTGTGCTCACTGTGCTGCTGCTGCACTCATTGTGCTGCTGCTGGTGGCTGCAGGTGGTGGCATTGAGTAACGTCACCATCCTAGCCGGCACGGTGACCAACGTCCTGTTCAACCTGCCACGCAACCACCCCAGTGGAACCGGCCCTGTGATCGACTACGACCTGCTGCTGCTGGTGAGGCCGTCAGCACGACTGCTGGTAGCTGCTGCTAGTACCTGACAGGCAGGCATGCACACAGCTACTGCCCAGCTGGTGGCAGGCCTGCAGGGCATGCTTCTGCTCAGTTTGCACAGCAAGAAGCCTTGGTAGCGCAGTCGGCAACCCTCCTTGTCCAGTGGCTTGCCAGCAGTAGACATCGAACCGTGGTGTTGCACCTCCTGCCAGCCCAGCGTGCCATTCTGGCAGCCACATTGGCGCACAAACCAGGCTCAAACAAGCAACGACTACATGCACTGGTGCGTGCTGCTGTGCTGCTTCAGTTTGGGCCGACCATTGTGATCGGCAGTGTGATTGGATCACACGTGAATTATTTCATCCCAAGCTGGGTCACGAAGATCCTGGTGATGCTGCTGATGCTGCCAATGGCCTGGCGCACCATCAGCAAGGCAAAGCTGGCATGGTGAGCAAGTGCTGACTCAGCTAGTGCTGACGTGGCCGCGGCTGACTCTGCTATGGACATAAATCGCAGGAGATAGCAGAAGGATCCACCTGAGCGTCACGGGCTACTGCTGCCGCTGTTGTACAACCTGCGTCCTCCTGCTTGGCCCCTCCCACAGGGCTGAAGAGACTGAGCGCAAACAACGCCAGCGGGCCACCAAGGGCTCCTCACGCACTGACACCAGGCAGAAGCTGACTTTGCTGGAGCCCAGCGACGGCAGCGGCAAGGTGGTGGAGGGTCGGGAGGTGCCCCTGCGCCCTATGTCATTCCACAGGCCCTGCAGCGCAGCTGCAGCGGTCGAAGCAGCACTGCTCCGCCATGAGGGACGCCTTGAGGACAGGGCTGCTGTCGCTGTCGCTGCTGCTGCTGCTGCTGCTGCTGCCAGAGCTAGCCATGCTGCTGCTGGGGGCGGCGGTGACCCGGAGCCGGCCTCAGCCCAAGCTGCTGGCCCTGGTGGTGGCGTTGGCTATGACATCTGGCAGCGATCGAGCACTGGGGCACAGTCCGAGGCAGGCCGGCAGATTCAGCTGGTGTCCCACTGCCGGCGGCTCACACACGAGCAGTGCACCCACACGTATGAGCTGGAGCTAGAGATGGAAGCTGTGATAGAGCGGCACTCATCAGCTCAGGTGAGCGCTGCTGTGCGCATGCAAAATGGCATGCAAACTCCCACGCCCTTGCAAGCTTGCGCTTGGCTCATGTGGCCACTAGAGCTGACTATGATCAGACCTCTTTTGCAATGATGCTGTGTCTCATTGAACCATCTAGCCGGCGTGCCCAGCTGATTTGTTCTGCTGTAGAGAACGTGGCATACTGCTGCGGAGCAAACACCAGCTCCACGCCCACATTGCCAACAAGTTGCCGTCCTTGCCAACGCACCTGCTCCACTTCTGCCAATGCATGCGCCCTTGCAGTACCCCAAGCGGCACCTGCTTGCGCTGGCCGCGACCATGTCAGTGGTGCTGCTTGCAAGTCTTGGCTCACACTTCCTGGTGGCGTGCGGCACTTGGCAGGTAAGGCCTCCTGGCGCTACTGATTACTGTTACTGTTACATGGTCAGGATGGGCCTGACACCCCGTTTGTAGCCAAACACGGCTTGTGGGGTACTTTTTTACATGGCTGGTCCCAGGTGGTCCTGCATAGTGCTCTTGTCGCTTGTGCTGTACTGGTGCTCTGTACACACAGGTTCTTTAGCAGGACAGGAGCTCTCCTGCAGTGCTGGCAGAGCCAGCACTGCTGCTGCAACAGCAGCAGAACATATCACAGCGGGTGTGTGCTAATTGCTCCCACTGTGCTGACTGTTCGGTGCCACCTGCTGTGTCACCCCTGCTTGCTGCAGTACTGGGTGGTTACGCTGATGCCGATCCCTGTCATGTGCCTGATCTGGGCAGCCATACGGCTGCACGTCCTGTGGTGTGTGGGCTGGCGGGAGTGCCTGTGCATTGCCCACAACGGGGAGGTCCGCTGGACGCCAAGGACCACACTTGTGTACCCCAGCATCTGCACACTCATTGGAGCACTTGCGGGGCTGCTGGGGCTGGGTGGCGGCACGTTTATGGTGAGTGGTGTGGGCCCCTGTCATGGCGTGGCATGTTGTGGTCAAGTGACTGATGACATAGACGGGAGGATGCACATGAAACCAAAGCCTATGTGGTGCGCCCTCTATGCAGCATCAAGCAGGTCGGATCACACACCAGAGCTTCAGTTCGTGCATGCCCCTGCACACTCATACCAGCTGCCCTGCAAGCGCAAACACAACATGCACGTCATCTGTCATGAGCATGCCAAGCTGGTCACACCCGGAGTCAACGCTCATCCTTTCTTTGCATGTCTTGTAACATGCGTCCCCTTGCCAATGGCTGTGTTGCTTACTTACCAGACTGTCTGCTGCTGTGTCGCTTACTTTCCAGACGCCCATGCTGCTGGAGCTCGGCGTGCACCCCTCTGTGGCAGCGGCCTCATCACAGGCAGCAACGCAGATCGGCACATTTGCCGCCTCCGTCATCTACCTCGTCAACCGCGCGGTCCCGCCCGACTACGGCCTCGCCATGGTTGCGATCGGGCTGGGCGGGGCGCTGCACGGCCAGCTCGTGATCAACTACCTCATAGGTCGGACCAACCGGCCCAGCATCGTGGTCCTGACGCTGGCGATGCTGTTCATCGTGGCACTCTGTACTGCCACGGCAGTTGCGGGCATGGCGATTGCCGACGTCGTGCAACACCCGTACAAGCTGACGCTCACGAACGCCGCTCGGCTCTGCCGTCGACACTCCTGAGGACTTGCACAGGCGTGCCATGCTCGGTTCTTGCCATTCTTTGTCATAAGGGCTCAGCACACGCCAGGGTGTATTGGAACGTCTCCGAGTTAGGGTCAGTGCAACTGAAGAAGTATCCACACTCAGTGTGGAAGCTGTGCCTCGGGCTGGGTCTTCACACCAGGAGTGAGGCCACCTGGGGCACATGCTACAGGAGCTTATGTCGTAGCTGGCGACTCTAGAGCCTGGAAACTGCTCAACAGCATGGCTAGGGTGCACAAGGTTGGGGCCCTCTGGTGGACCCTGCTTTGCTGCTGTCCATCAGGCTGATATGGCGCCCCACATGGTGTTTGGGTTCCCGTGACACACTGAGCTGCGCAGCACGTGGTGGTTCTGGCGTCACGTTGCAACGTTGTGCTGCCGAACATGCAGCTGTTTGCCATCTCTAGGTGGTGCATTTGGTGGTGCCCCTCCAGGCGCACTTCTTGCACAGCATGGGTTTGATGTCATAGCAAAGCATAGCACACGGGGCTGTCTGGTACAAGCACAGCATCATCCTCAAGGCTGGGTGAGGGGACAGACAGAGTGTGGGCGGACAGCGGGGGTGTAGGTGGACAGCATGGGACTGTAAGTGTCGCCTGAGAACCCACATGAGGGCGTTGCCTGCTGACTGGCTGGTGGTGGGTGGAGGTGTCACCTGCTGAGTGATGAAGATCTTGTGGGGGCTGATTGAGGGGGCTGTTGGTGCTGCTGCGTACACAGCCTGTATACTTGGTGTGTACATGACACTTTTTTGTACGTATGTGACTGTGTGTGCGAGGTGATGACGTGTTGATGACCCAGTCAATGCTGACTGGTGGCTCCTCCATGATGATGCCCCACCACAGCTGTGTGGGTGGCAGGTTGACATGCCATGTTGCGGCACCATGCGTCACCCGGACCCAGCCCCATACCACCCTTGGGCTGTTGACTTCAAGTCATTGGATGGTATGTACATAACATATGCATCTCATACACTTTCAGGGTTTGACTCGATCTTTTTGGGGGGAGGGAGGGGGGCCCCATCGTGATCCTGGTCCTGACTGGATGCTGCCTGGCATTGCAGCTACTCGTGAAGGACGGGTGATGTCTGCAAGGGTTTTTGGACAGCAGACTCTGCGCCCCAGGTGCTTGTCAGACAAGCACAACCCGTGGTGCCGCGTTACCGAAGGGTTTTTTGGGCAGAGCTTGATGCTTGAGGCACTGCATGGTACCTGCTCTGCGATGGACTGCATGCACACGTGTGCATGGCATACTGACAGGGCGTGCAGAGTCGGTGGACCTATGGGCTGAAGTGTGGGTTGAACTGCATAAGTGGCAGTTGCAGTGGCAAGGCATATTACTGCGTGCTGGTTTTTCCCAAAACAGGAGATGTGCCACTGATCTGGTGTCTCTTGACGGTCAGTGACAGGGCATGCCACTGAGTGCAGCTGCCTGTTAGCACTCATCATCACACAGCCCTCAACCTCTATCTTTACATCACCATCATCATCACTGCTGTAGAACACGCATGTGGGTTGTGGAATCGTGGGTTTGTGCCACCTCGCTGGCTTGTCCCTTGTTCTGAATGTTGCTCACATACACCAGGTTGGCCTAGTCGCACATGAGGCTGGGGGTTTCAAGTACATAAGCTATCCGGGGGAACGAGCAAGCTTCATAAGGTGTTTTATGTGCGTGGTGGGGGATTGGGTGCTATCACCCTTGACCAATGACGACTGTGACAGAAGTGAGATGTGGGCAGCTGCCACAGCTGGTCAGCTTGCATAGATGTTTCTCTGCAGTGGTTGGCACGATGCCGACATGCACTTGTCTCTCCCCGTCTCTCTTCATACTCTGTTGCATCAATCGCACCAACGATCCGGACGTTCAAATGCACGATCCCAGCAACCTTTTTCTTTGACGTTTCCCACCTCCGAAGTTGGAGGATGTCTGCACGTCGAATGTCACGGACTTGTTGTCAGTTTGAGTGTCACAGGGTGTGTGCAGCCTGCTGTGCAGGCTCACTCCATGTTGAGGCCCATACACCCGGTGCCTGGGTGGTGCTCACTGAGTGGAAGCGGCTTGCCATACAGTATAGCTTACTGAAGCTCACGTATACTTACACGTGCTGTTACTTGCTGTAGCTGAGCTGCAGCAGGATTCATGTGACTGGGGCCAGGTGACCTGCAACTACGGCAGGCGTTGTCGTTTTGCTGGTTGCTGTGCCTCGCGCCCTGTCTGGTTTGGTTTTTGTTGGTTCTGAATGCGCCTGAACTGTTGTGTCTTTTCTGTGTCTGGTTCAAGTCTGTGGCCGGTGTAATATGTGGTTCAGTCCGTTGGCCAATCTGGACTTTCCCATACAAGACCCTAGCACAGATGCCATCTACTTTGTGGGGTTCAAGGGCCTCACTAGCACATGCTGGCAAGTCTGTGCACGTTCCTCTGGAACCAGCTTGTTTAGCGGCATGCTGGTAGCCCAATCACACAGACGTTGTATTACACAGGTGTGACGCACCATACAGTGCACCCACGCAACCGCATCACTGCTGCAGCACAGGGAAGGGGTCCTCCTGCACCACCTTGACCACGGCCTTGCCGATGTTTCCCCCTGACATCATGTCCACAAAGGCAGCCCCCGTTTTGGTGATGCCCTCAAACACCTTCTCGCGGACTGCCACCTTGCCCTGGGTAACGTACTGGGCCATGTTCTGGCCAAACTCTGCGCCTAGCTCAGCTGCGTAGTCCGAGACAATGAAGCCCTGCATCTTCAAGCGCTTGGTCACAATCTGTGGTGTACAGGACAGGGCAGGGGCAGGCACAACCTGTTGATGTCAACCTGGATTTTGCCAAAACACACATGCCCCAGTGGTGGACGGCTGCTGCAGATCATGTATCCATGACGCAATGCCAGTGGCGTTCGGAAACGTGGCTACATCCCTCAAGTCAAGACTCAGCCTGTCAAGGGGTTGTGTCTGTTGCACTCACGTAAAACAGGTTCCTGACACCGTAGCGCTTGTCCTCCGGTGCGTCGTACGTGCTGATCTGGCCGCATGCCACGATGCGGCCGTGGTTGCGTGATGCCGTCAACGCGTCCTCCAGCGTCTTCCCGCCGACGTTGTCGAAGTAGATGTCGATGCCGTCCGGCGCCGCCTCGGCGAGCGCGGCATCGGTCTCCTTGGTCTTGTAGTTGAATGCGTAGTCGAAGCCGACCTCCTTGAGCAAAGCCACCTGCGCGACGAAGAAGACCGCAATGCGACAGCTTTTTACGTGACACCTCGCCTGTCGACACACCGCGCTGCACGCTGTTGCTGCGGACACCAGCTGTCGAGTAGGCCCACTGGGAGAGTAGCACCAAAACACCACCCACCTTGTCCTCAGTCCCTGCAGATCCGATGACCTTGCAGCCATAGACATGCTTCAAAAGCTGGCCGGCAACCAGGCCCACAGCTCCAGCAGCTCCAGACACGAATGCCACCTCGCTTGCCTTCGGCTCTGCGATCTTCTTGATGCTTGCGTAAGCAGTCATGCCTGCGAGCACAGGATAGTCGACCAGGTGAAGCTCAGGGCCTCAGCTTGTTGTTGAGTCACATATTTTGCTTCTTCACGTCGCCAGTTTCAGCACTGAGGACTCAGTCTGTGATGACTGCAGTGACTGCCGCACCAGTAGAAAAAAATTGTAGAGCAAGTTTCAAAAATGTTGGGCAAGCAGCCTAAGGCTTGCTTTATCTGCTGGCAGGTGCAGGCCCTCGCCCCCGTACCTGGCATGCCCAGGGTGCCCAGGAAGTAGCTGAGGGGCACCTTGCCCAACAAGCTGGGGTCGACCTTGTGCACGTGCTCCTGTCGTGACAGCAACAGCAGCAGCAGCAGCAGCGGCAGCAGTGTTTGCCTTGTCTCGATTGGGCACCACGTAACCCTGTCTCATGCCATCACCATTGAATGCACACGCCCAACACTGCTAACCTCAGCCACTGGGTTCGATCCCGCCTGTACCCCTGCCCTCTAGCGACACCCTCGCACACATCTGTACACATGCATGCATGTGTCAATAGCCACAACTCCAAAGGAATCAGGGCTATCGTTGTGCGGTCCACCCACCTGTGCTGCAGCACCAGCCACAAAGAAGGTGCTCCAGGGCATCATACCAGACAGCACATCACCCTCTGCAAAGCTGCTGCTCCTAGAGGCCTTGACCAGGCCCAGACCACCACCAGACATGGGCTTGCCAGCCTCGAATGGACCCCTGCACACGACAGTGGGTGAAACAATGAGCAGCCAACAATACGGTATTGTGGCCGGCGCAAGCAACCTGCCAACTGTGTATACCAATGATGGCCGAGTGAGACACGGTTCTCTCAGCTAGGCAATTGACGATGGTGTGGCTTGTAACGTTGTGAGGCTGCTGTCGTTTATAAGTTGGACGGGGCCGGGAGGGGGGTCATGAGTGTGATGCAGCAATGTTGTGGTGGTTGCCTCATTCTGGGGGCAGCCAGGCAGCAAACACTGTTCCAGTGCATGGTGCCCACCACTTGTAATTAACACTCCCACTTGTAATCAATACTCCTTGCTTGCCCAGCACGTGCGCTGGGTCTATCAACTCACACAAAGTATGACGTCTTCATCTCCCGCATGCGGCCTCGCATGTACGGGTCTACAGACAAGTACAGCAGCTGCACCAGCACCTCGCCCTCCTGCAGCTGCTCTGCGCTGACGCTGCTGCCCTCCGAAACGACGAAGTTCTCCTCTGGAACGGGACCATCCTCGACGTGGCCCTTCCACAGTATGGAGGTCACTGGATATGTGCCTGGTGTCATGCTGGGATGTCTGTGCTGCGCTCTGTTCTGTGCTGTCACGGGACAACCACAGTGGGAGGACACATGCAGCAGGCGCAAACAGACGGTATATGCTTTATGAGGGGTTTTATGTGAGATGTGAGTGGCATCCTGCGGCAAGACCTGTCGCAGGCACTGGACAGCAGCTGGGGTGTCACCCCTGGTGACTAGAAGCTGCTGTAACCACTCGTGCAGGTTGCACAGCAACACATTCCAAGGGGTGTGTCGTTGGTTCATCACTACACAAGAATTTCAAGTGTTATAAAGTGGAGCTTTTCAGCACGGGCCTGTGCAACAGTGAGCGGTACCTGTGAAGTTCTGTCCGGGGTCGCGGTCACCACAGGTCCTTTCGTGAGTAGCGGATGGCGAGCTTTACAGTCCGTGTGCCGTATCTAAGCAAACTATGCTTGCTGAGCTGCCAAATATGGAGCATGAGCGGTCAGCACGACATGATTTTTACAGGTTTGACCAGCAACAGCCTGCGCAACCTGTCTGTAGACAAGCCAAGCACGACCAATTGCTGACTCTTGGGCTCCAATGCTTCCTGAAAATCAGCCCCCTGCATAATTTCAATACACCAATGTGATGTCTGCAGTGTGGTCTGGGGGACCTCCTGCCTATTCTGGGCACACACATACATTCTGCAGTCAACGTGCACGGGCACATTGAACCCCATGCCACTTCAACAGGGTGGCAGACCATCTAACGGGGCGGCTTTCAAGTCCTGGATGCAAAACTCCAAATCAGAGCCTTGAGCCCCTGTGGGTCTCCTGTCCCAGCAACACCCAGGCACGCCCCCAGGCTCCAAGGGTTGACCCCTGCAACATTGCAGCTGCAGGGTGTCAACAACCAAGTGGGACACACGAGAGGAGACATGCCAGCTTGTTGATCAAGCACCAAAACTCATCGTGCCGGAATTTAGCGCCTGCTGTCGCGAACAAAATGTCGCTTGCTGTCGCGAACAAAATGTGGAGCAAGGGCAACACCAAAGCAGAGCACATGCACGCCAGAGCATGTCGCAAGCTGTCATGGACAGTGCCTGCACCAACACCGACACTCAAGTACTACATAGCATGCAACCTGCCCACCCTGCAGCTGGGAGAAGAGCAAATGGCATGTACTACATGCATGAGTAGTAGCCTCATGATGGCATGTCGTTGCCATTGCTTGCTTGCGCACACAGGCCACCCAAGTGGCATGCGTCCAAGGTAAAGGTAGAGGACCCTTGGATGCATTGGGTGCTCTGTCTCTATGTCTCTATCAAACTCGAATATGCAGCGCCCTGGCTCTGCTATAGTGCCGCACAGAGGGAAACACGTGTGGATGCGCATACAGCATACCCGTCAATGCTCTCACGATGGAGGAGATGACGATGCAATCAATTGGTTCAGGGCCGAATACATGCAATGCAATGCCAGGTACTACAGCAACAGCATTGCATACATGCAATGCATTGCCAGGTACTACAGCAACAGCAACACAAGGATCAGCTAGTTGCCACACATAGTGATAGCAATAGAAGCTGGGTATGCGGGTCACAACCAAGTACAGGCCACAGCAGCAACAACAGTACGTACAAGGCATTGCCCCTACAACAATGCAATGCGCAAAGATGGCATCAACTGCACAACTCACGAGCCTGGCCACACACACACAGACTGCAACCTATATAGATGCCGCATCTATGACACACTGTGACCTGGCAGGTCAGATCTCGACACTGGATGCACTGTGTTGGACCTGATGCAAGATGGCTGGTGACCCATACTGTGAACAACACACATGATACAGCTATGCGACAACGCAAAAGCAAGGCAACTCTGCTCTACACAACCGAGGCTGCTCCAAAATCATAGTTCAAAAAGGGTGTGGCACGCCTGTTTGGCCTCCTGCCACCTTGGCTGCTGCCTGCATCCACTGTAGCGCTGCTGCCTGCGGCATGCGCCACGCTGCTGCTTGGCTCGTTTGGTGCGCCACGGTTATCTGCCCCTGCGCCTTGCTTTACAGAGCAGCCGTCGCCTTGACATGTCGTGCTGCACGCAACAGCCACGCTTGGGTCAGGGTTGACCCCAACCCAAGCTATGGGTGGCTGCTGCCGCTGCACCAGCTGGATCGAAGACAGCGCATGTGGCCGCGTGCCTGGCTCAGCACTGTGGTCAGACTGCTGCAGCTCCTGAGGCACGTCAAACCCAGCACTGCAGTCACGTTCAGTGGCAGTCGGCAGGCTGCCATGCTGTGTTGTGCTGGGCGAGGCATGTGCAGGGAGTATTGGCAGTGTTCGCAGATGTTGCATTCCACCATCAGGGCTTGCAGCACCGTTGCTGGTGCCTGCAGGGCTGGCCAGCCCACCCCCAGTGCTCAGCTCCCCGATGCTCCTGCTGCTGTTGCTGCGGCTGGTGACGCTGCTGCCGTGGTCGTCGAACGCCCCAGCAGACACGGGGCGCTGCAGGGCGTGCAGCAGGTCCATGCGTGCCTGGCTGGACACGCTGTCACTGCAGAGGTCGCTGCGAGTGGGCACAGCTGCGCCGCCATCGCCTGTGGTAGCAGACGACGCAGCAGCAGCGCCACGTTGGGTCTGGCGCACATCACCCCTGGCGGGTGGCTGCACCAGTGGGTCAGACGCCGCAGGGCGCAACATAGCCAGGCCCTGCAGCAGCCTGGACCCCAAGCGGCTGTGCTGCTGCTGTTGCTGCTGCTGGGACGACCCTGCAGCGATAGCCAACGGGTGGGAGCTGCGCTGCAGAGGGGGCTGCGCACTGTGGTCAAAACCTGGCCCCAGGCCGAGCTGATGCCGTGGCTGCTGGTACTGCAGCAAAGCCGGAGGGGTGCTGCCCTGCTGTTGCAGGGGTGTGTCGCTCGACCCTCTTCCTAGCCTTGTACCCAGGGAGGTCACAGGCTGTTGTGCTGCAGGATGCGTACCCCCGTCTCCGACGCTGCCCGTGCTCTGCACTGAGATGCCGCTGCTGCCGGCAAGCCCTGCGGCGTGCCCCTGCACTGCCTCAGTTGCCTGCTGCTGTGGTTGGTGCTGCTGCTGCTGGTGGTGCTGCTGCATGAACTGGTGCGCATGCATGGACTGCTGGTTGAACAGGGCAAAGCCCTGCACATCTCCTGCAGCTGCCGTGGCTGCAGGACTTTGGTCCGTGCCGCCCCATGTGCTGCTGCTAGCGCATGGTGAGCTGGTGCCGGCGCAGCTGCTGGTGCCAGCACATAGCGAGGCTGGTGGGGCTGTGACAGGCAGCAGGTGTGGTGCGAACGAGTTGGGGAGGTACTTGAGGTAGCGCTTGCGGCTGCGGCGCTGACGCCGGCCGCTGACGCTGCCGTTGCCTCCAGCGGCGTCCTGCAGCAGGAGGCAGGTTGCAGCAGACATGCGGGCAGGGCAGCGTGGCTGTCAGTACAGGTTGTCAGCAGGGGCTGCAGCAGCACCCATGCGTGCTGCAGGTGACAGCTGTCAGGGCATCGGGTGATGCAAAACACCATGGCAGCAGGCTTTCGGGTTCGGCTCCACTCCACAACGTGTGGGATTCCTGCCAAGCATGCAAGAATGCTGCACAGCACTGCCGTGCACGCTGCTGCACACTCAGTGCCACTTCATATCAAGTCAAGGCCCAGGCTCAGGAACCACTCACTCACCCTGCCACGCCTGCTGGCATCCCCAGCAGCGCCCAGCAGCTGGCAGCCAGGGCCCGCTGCGCCACCCTGCAGCTGCAGCGCACGCCGACTGCGCAGCACTGCAGCCACGATCATCGCCAGCCCTGCGCCCACAGTCGCAGACCCCAGCACAGCACCCACGATGGCGCCCAGTACCGTCCGCCTGCTGATCTCGTCATCCGGCGCTGCGGGGCCGCTGGCTGCGGCCGAGTCCTGCTGTGCTGAGGCCAGGGCAGCTGCTGCTTCGGGGCTATGCACCAGTGGCTGCAGGTCACTGGGCTGCAGCCGGCCCCAGGCACTCATGCCGGGCCTGCTGCTGCTGCTGCGCCTGTGCCCCTGCCCTAGCTCCGGCTGAGGCTCGTGGTGGTGCCCTGTGCTGCCACTGCTGCCCTTCCTGACAGACCTGGTGACAGACCCCGCTGCTGCTGCTGCTGCAGGGTTGCTGCCGTCGACCTCGATCTCCTCATCAATGCCCTTGTACTGCCCACCCCCACCCGGGGTGGACATGAGAGTGACCAAGTGTGCTGGGGAGCCTGCACCTATGTGGAGACCGTGGCCCTGCAGGATGTCATCCAGGGCTGCGGACTGCAGCCAGGCGCGCGCGCGGTTCACGAGGGCGTCCGGGTCTGCGCCTTGCTGGGGCAGCAGCAGCTTGATGGACAGCTTGATGTTGATCTGGGGGTTTGGGGTTGTCAGCAGGGCAGCAGGCGGCAGTCAAATGTACAGGTAAGTTGCGTGTGGGGTTGCACATCATGGCGATCTTGATGGCAGTCCTGCTGCTGACTTGAAAAGCAGCTCAGTGTGCTGGTATAGGCAGGGCTGCCTGGTGCTGATGAAGGCCTTGCCAAGCCGTCTTGCAGTGCTTGCCGCTTACCTCTAGAGGCAGAGCCACTGTTGCTGGGTAGATTGTGTCTGCTCCAGCAGCCCTGGAGCCCTTGTCAAGGGCTCTTGCGTTTGCTCTGTCAGCACTCCTGAGGGCTGCAGCAGGGCCTGCCAGCAGGGCTGCTGCTTGTGGTGTGGCCTTCAGCGCTGCTTCAGGCCGCAGCACTGGCATGTACCAGTCACTCAACCATGCCGTACAGCTGCTGCTGTGCTTTCGGGCAGGGCTGCCTGCTGCAGACATGTTCAGCACGGCTCCTTGCTGGAAGAGCTCCGGGCAACGGTGCTGCATAGTGTCTGCCATATGCAGGATATGGGCCAGGTCCCCGACTGGTCCATTGAGTGTTGCAAGGGCCAGGATTGAGCCAGCACCTGCTGGGCTGTGTGCACCCGGGCCTGTGCCGTCCTTGGGGCTATTGCTGGTGATGGTTGGAGACTTGAGGGCTTGGTTGGAGACCATATTGAGGCCCACGAGGAGTGAGGAGCTGCCTGTTGTTTCCTCGAAGAACTCTGCCAAGGCATCGACTGCTGCCTGCTGCCTGCTTGGGGCTGCTGGGGGCACGTTGAGGCCTGATCCAAGGCTGGACTCGAGTGTGACCTTGATCAGGGAGCGGGGCACCTGCAGCTGCTGTGCTGTTGCTGCTGTCATGCTGTCAACCAACCCTGCTACCCAAGCTTCAGGGCTTTTGGACCCCTTCACATCTGCAGCAGCACAGCAGGGCACAAACCATCATAATCGCATGCTCAAAGCGTCGTAAAGAAGATCCTTGGGTATGGTCCACTGTTGCAAGGAGCAAGTCAGCTTGCCATGCACACGGGATGCAGTATTGGTCCAGCAGCAGAAGGTCTTGGGGCACAGCTTGGAGCAGCAACCAGCAAGCCGGCCTGAGTGCCTTCACCTGATTTCACCGTGTTGAGCAGCGCTGATGCAGACGTCGGCAGCATCCGGACTTTCATCAGCACATGTTTCTGGACTACTGCACCCACCAACATGCTGATGGGCGATGCATGCGTACTGCGATCAGAACCAGGGTGCTGCGGACAGTCACACGGACTAAGAAGCCTTGAAGGTGCTGCAGGCACATCTCTGCTGCCCTGTACAGCTTGGCTGCTGAGCAGCAAGAAGAACAAAGTGAACAGCATCATCACCAGGCAGACAGGGTCATCATCATCTTTGCGTATAGCTGGGCAATCCTTCACAAAGACACATTGAAACCGATTTATTGCATTGTGTCAGATGTAGGATGCAAAGGAGTGTGGCTGTTGCATGAACGCGTTCAGTCAAACCTCTACACCCGTGTCCCAAGCCGAACCGTCACTGTGCGGTTGGGGTATTGAGCGCAGTGTTCGGCGTCAAGTGCTCTCCATCACAGCATTAACCAGCTGATAAGTCACATCTGGAAGATACCCTGCACTTGCAGCAGTGACCCCTTTCTGCACAGGCATGTGCCTGTACAAGCTTCGTAAGATGTGCCCAGCAGCTCGCCACGCACAACATGCCAGAATTTGACGAGTTACACGTTTGTGTCCTCAGCCTTACGACTTATGTCATCAGCCTAGCACGGATTCTAGCCCACATGCTTGTGAGCAGCCCAGTTGCTGTTGTGCTGTCATGTGCCCACAGTCCCAGCTTCAGCCTCTCAGCACGCTGTGCAGCCCTGCAGTCCAAAAATCAACCAGCAAACAGGATGCAGAAAGCAGTCAGGAGGCGTTTCATCTACCCTTGCCACCTTCACAGTGCCTTGACAACATAACAGATGCACACATGGTGCAGATCTGCACACAGTTCGCAAGCTCCATCTCAGCTGCATACTGCTCGGCGCCTCAATCCTCTACCACCTGGCCCTAACCAACCTGCAGTACGCTGTCCACCTTGACTGGCGCATCCCAAGCCAATCAACATCCTCAGCATCTGACAGCCGAGCCAGGCCATGCCTCAGCAGCAGCTCAGCAGCATCCCTCTGCCTTGCTGGCAGCCAGCCACTTGATGCTGCACTGTACTGCCGCAAGTACTCTGGGGTCTCATCCAGAGCTCTACACGCAGCCACAACAGCCAAGGGCTGCTTACGACACTCCTCAGGCCGCAGCTGCTGTCCAGTGTTGCCTGCACCCCAAGAGGGCATTTCGCACGGGCCTGTACCTTTGCTGCTGGCTGTAATGGTGGCGCTGCCTTGCTGAGTGCTGTGGCTCGGGCTCCTGCTAGCGACAAACGCAGCTGTTGCTGCCAGTGCCCTTGTCGACATGCCTCTTACCCACAGCTCAGCCCACACCTCCTGCTGCTGCACAGGGCTAGGGAATGACAACAGCTTGTCCTGATCCCCTGGCTCACTGCCATCCTGCTGCTGCTGCTGCTGCTGCGCTTGCAGTGTTGAGCCAACACTGCTGCTGCTTGCACTACTGCTGGGCTCCAGAGTAAAGCTCTCCACCCGTGTTGCAAGGTGTTGTGCTTCACTGAAAGCTGGGCCGGCGTCATCACCTGCTGCTGTGGGCTGCTGTGCTGTGTCTTCTGGTGTGAGCACCTGTCCTACTGGTGTTGGGGTTGGTTGCTGCTGTGCTGTGGCAGCTGGCGTGGGCTGCTGTGCTGCAGTGGTGACAGCAAACACCCTCACCTGTGCGACGCGTGGCCACTGCTGACTCCTGCCCCTGCCCCTGGCCCAAGTCCCCACCAGGCAATGCTGCAGGAGGGACAGCACTGCTGGGTCAGTGCTTTGTAAGCCTGTGGGTATTTGGCAGACAGGTGAAGCCACAACTTGTGCCAGTCAACACCCACGCCCCACCAACAGTACATGACATGTCAGTATGGTAGGTTTGACACGACCCACCAACTGTACATTACACCTTTGCAGCCAGGGGATGCAACTTGCATTGCTCCTTGAAGGAGTCAGCAGCAATCAACTTCATGACAAAGGCTGGGTAGTTTGGACGTTGTAAGGGTCGTGCTCGACAAGTGTGTAGGGCTGTGTCCCATTAGACAAGCAGGTGTACTACAGATATACGTATGCAGGTTCCCAGTGCACAGGCAACACGCCCCCTCACCTGCAATGTTACAGGACAGCAGCCCAGCTGCTTGGTGTGT
Organism: Chlorella sp. KRBP; assembly: GCA_004335735.1. Classification (NCBI taxonomy): domain Eukaryota; kingdom Viridiplantae; phylum Chlorophyta; class Trebouxiophyceae; order Chlorellales; family Chlorellaceae; genus Chlorella; species Chlorella sp. KRBP. The sequence goes on from QAXK01008285.1 coordinate 17,982, forward strand.
GGCCATGTGGCCCTGCGGCTCAGCCTGACTGCTGCTGCTGCTGCTGCTGTTGCTGCTGCTGCTGTTGCTCCTGCTGCTGCTGCTGCCAGCTCCACCCCTGCCACTGCTGCCATTAGCTGTCTGGGATGCCAAGCCTTGGCCAGTGGCGCTGGTGGCTGCAGAGCGAGGCATCATGATGTTGTGAAGAAGCTGGTGCGAGGTGCCCTGCTGTGCCTGTTCCTGGAGGAGCCTGCTGGGATGTGCTCCCCTGTACCAGTCTGACCAGCGCAGCAGCAGGGGGTAGTGCAGGACATCCACCACCAAGCGGCCACCCTGCAGCAGCAAGGCACTGCGTCAGCCTGGCAATGATTGCATGCAGGTCGGCACACTGGGGGGGGGGGCGCCAGAACCCACCATGCATGGCCCTGCGTGGCTGCATCAGGAGGTGAGCCACTTATGATAACGGCCTGCCGGGCTGCAATTCCACTTCTGCTTCTAGTAAGGGGGTGCTAGGGTGCCAGCTTTCCATGTCTGCTGGGGCTGCCTGTGCCAGACTTGTTGACTAGTCAGCGTAGGATGAGTAATCATGCTACGTGGCACGTTGTCGTTGACTATGCCAGCACAACATCAGCATGGTTTTCCTTGATGCCGTGCCTCACCTGCACGTGAGCTCCTGTCAGCAGCACCGGCAGGCACAGCTGGCGGTGTATGGCGCCTACCGACCTTCCTTGATGCTGCAGCAGCCTGCATTTGTAAGCATTCACCAACGTGTTGGCGGAGGCCCCTGGGGTTCAGCTGAGGTTGTAGGTCTGCACGAGATGTTCAAGATGCATTATCATATAATGTCAAGTTCACTTTGGGGCAGGGGAAGGTACCCCTTCTCCCACCACGCATATCCCCCCCCTCAATCCCAGCTCCAAGGGGGAGGGAGCCAGGGAAGAGGCCAGTGAGCTCAGCAGTTCAGCACCGTCATGTAAAAACACAGGTCATCGTAATCTTCACTTTGAGCTCGATCTCAGCCGATGTGTCGTGTCCGCTTCCGCTGCTGTCCTTTTGAAGATGATGGCGTCAACAGCAATGCACTGCCACGTCACACAAACGTCAGCTCGCGCAGAGCGTTGCTAATGGGTGCTGCACGGTGTCTGTTGCGTCACTCGTTTCTGAACCATAGACGTAGCATTCTTCAAGGTCGCTTCTGTCGATTGCAACAATCCGTGCGTGCGGTATCCACAACATACAAGTCTTCCATCAGCAGTTTGAACACCTCGCCATAGCTTTGTCAAGTTTGTATAGCCCTTTATCCAGGAATCTACTCTAAGGTTTTACCTGGTATGTTTCAAACACGATCACGTTCCATGCAGGTGCTGTTGTGCCAGGGTGTTGCCCTGTCAGCAGTTGCACCGAGCTGTCCATGCCTACTGCTGCCGTTCAAAGGCCCCCTCAATCACCAGCACGCAACCCTCGAGTTATCACAACCCTTAACAACAGTTCTACGTAGCCTTTTGCCCTGATCAACGAACGCCTCGTGACTCCCATGTCAACCATGTCCTTGTACTCACATCTGCTGCTCCACCCTGCTTCATGCCTATGCTTCCATGCAGGCCCTCACTCCTCACGTACACCACCCCTCATCATCCTCCGAAAGAAATGGCGCCATCCACTTCCGTTTTTGCCTCAGACACAACAAGCTTACCACCAGCAGCAGCAGCTGCCAAGAGCCCCGTCAGCAAGACCCTGGCAGCAGCCTCACCCACCCCCAGCAGCTCTGGAGCACCCCACAGTGAACACAGCACCAGCAGGTCTCTCGCAGATGCCCTCAACAGGACACTGTCCTGGGACCTGCCTCAGCCCCCTCGCAAGAAGGACAAGATCCGGCAGAACATCAGTAGCCTGCAGCCCCCTGCTGGCGCACCCCTCAATGAAGACGGGCTGCCCACACCCGAGCCCTTCAAGATCAAGATGGTGGAGACCATCACGTAAGCATGACTCATCCCCCCCAGTAGTGCTTGGTGCCCGCGCCTGTTCCTGTGCATGCAGTCTGGCTGCTTCTGTTGCCTTGTGCTGTTACGAGCTACTGCTTTGCTAAGAGCACGTGTTGCAGAGATAGACCTAGACAGACCTTGCATGCATGCCGTCGCAGGTCATGATGTCCATGCAGTGCAGCACAGCCATGGTGTTGCACACCTGCTTGCACCACGCGTGATCAACACCAGGCAATACTCACACAGATGTGATGCTGCCCCCCCCCCCCC
>QAXK01008287.1:0-15003 GCA_004335735.1 Chlorella sp. KRBP
GGGACAGCTGGACTTCGTAAAGGACAAACAGACGACACAGCAAATTTATTAGATCTTATGGACTTTGCTTGGGACAAACAGACAACCACATGGAACAACCAGACTACAGTCAACACACCTTTGACCAACAGGCACAACTGCAACCTTGGGGACCAGCAGGCCACCAAACGGCTTCAAAGGGCTTTACATGACTTGTAAGGCACCAAGAGCCTGGCACACCACCAACTGGGCTCAAATCTGCTCAAAACCAAGGCTGGACAGTGGCTTACAGGCCACAGGGAAGCTGACTCTGCTTGGTGCAGTGGGAAAACCACCACAAGGGGGTCATGTGGCTTTAAATAGTCAGCACAAGCTGTCTCATGCTCTGCAAAGCTGTATAGCATCGACTTGGACCACAGCCAGTAGGCGATCTGCGTCAAAACCATCGTTCTGGCACCGTCAAGTACGACATTATGATTTACAGACATTTAACGTTGTTCAGCTATCAGCTGTGACCTTATGGCTCAATGTCAAGCAAGAACACCTTCCCCAGTTCATGGGTTCTACTGCTCAACCTCCGAACTGGCAGGCGTATTCATGAACGAACATGGACGAGCACATTAGCGCACAGACCCCCAACGCATGGTGTTGAACACACTGCAAGATTTGTTTGGCGTAAACGCCTGGTATCTGCGTCCTTGGAGGCGCGAAGGCAGTGGTTGTATCAGTGCAGCAGGCGATGTGAGGCTGACTACTGCAGTTGGCTGATGATCCTGACCAAAAAAGGGATACCTCTTGAGCAGCGACACAACCAACTCCCCTGAGCAGAGACCAACTTTGCATTCACAGTGACTGCAAGACACGATGCGACGAGCATCCAGGAAGCACCTGACTGCAGTACACACTATTTACCAGACGCAGCATGGCAATAGGATCACGCAATCAGCCCGCACCAGTCAATCACACAGAAGCAGACTGACTGAGTAAAATCACACACCACTAGACACACCAAGCAACTCGCACCACTCACTCAGGAGCTGTGCACCAGTTGCTGCAGCACAGGGTCGCCTGCTGCTTCCTCCTCCAACTGCTGCAGCAGCTTCAGGGCAGCGCTGGCAGCATCACCACCAGCCCCAGGCTGCAGCGGCAACGCGCTGAACTCAGCTAGGAACTGCCGCGCCTTTGCTACGCCCCCCTGCTGCTGCTTCTGTGCCTGGTCGCTGCCCCCGCTAGCTGCGTCCGACCCACTCCCCTGCTGCTGCTGCATATCTGTCCAGCTGCGCTTGTTGCTAGCTGCTTGCTGCTGCTGGGCGCCGCCTGCTGAGTCCACATCCATTGCAGAGGGGCCGCCAGCGCCCTGCTGCTGCTGGGCTGGTGCTGAGGCAGCCTCCAGCTCAGCCAACTTCACCTTGGCAGCCTCCACAACCGACCTCGGGAAGTTGGCTGACTCAGCCACATGGATCCCAAAGGACTGGTCACACGCCCCCTGTGCGATGCTGTACAACATCGTCAGCTTTCCTGCATGCCCAAGAAAAGATCCCAGCAGAAAACAGCCCGAGCCTTGTTCAGCATAGGGTTGCATCGCTGCTATGGCGTACTGCAGGATGTCACTACTGCACTGCTGCCTCACCGCTGCTGCGATCACATACAGAAGGCAGCTGCTCCTGCACTGTAGGACTTAAGGGACAGCTACGAGAGGAAACTGTACGCCATGCCAGCCTCTTTGTTCTTGCAGCCCACCTGTCACATCATCCAGCTGTGTTTGGACATGAAGGTTTGCCACGCCCCCGGGGCCCTGCAGGCAGCAGCAGTGCGTCAGCAGGAGCAACGCAGCAGCGGTTAGGACATGGCAGGCACGAGCCATCCTGTGGCTCAGCTACAGCAGGGTGGTGCCCTTGCAGCATGGCGGTCATCTTGGCAACAGCATGGAAGCTCTGTGCACCCAGCGCCACCACTCGCTGTACTCTCCGCACAAACCTCAAGCAGAACACACCCCACAGTAGCCAGTTCGAAGGCTCTCACAGCTTCACATTGTACAAGCCTGTGACCCTGCGTGCAACTTACCTGGATGTCTGTCAGCTCGTGGAAGTGTGTGGCAAAGAGGCTGGGGGCCTGGATGTTGCCCATGATGTGCTCAGCAATGGCCCAGGCCAGTCCAAAGCCGTCGTAGGTGGATGTGCCGCGGCCCAGCTCGTCGATGATGATCAGTGACCTGCAGCATGACCACGACGCCATGCGGTGTAAGAATCAGAGTGAGAGCCACCATATGCCTTGTCAGGGCATGCTGTCAGGGCTGCTGTCCTGTCAGGGCATGCTGGATATGGCACGGGGTGGAGACATGGGGCTGGGGAGGGGCATAGTGGATGATGCCGTGTGCATGGATGGCACTAGCTGTGCCACAGCAGCGACCTCCTGCAGAGGCTGCTTCCCAACAGCACCTAGAGCAGGTGCCTGTGTGAAAGGCCGTTGTTGCTGGCTAGCCATGCTGACGGCTCCCTCACAGACCTGCTGCTGGCACCCCGCAGGATGGCCCCTGTCTCCAGCATCTCCGCCATGAACGTCGACACGCCGCGCGCTTGGCAGTCGCCCGCGCCCACGCGCGCAAAGATGGCGTCACGTGGCGTGATCCTGGCGCTGTCTGCTGGCACGAAGCAGCCAACCTGCGCCATCAGGACGAGGCAGCCAACCTGCACAGAGGTGCAGGGACGTCAACACAGCAGCCACAGGACCAGTCGGAAAGAGATTGTGTGACGTCAAGTGGCTGCAGGAAACAGCCTGCAAGGTGCGCAGCGTGCATCAATCCTTCTGCTGGCAGGGAGGGCTGTGTGCATCACACCAAGCGGTCACGCAGTGCGGCAACGTGCCGATCGAAAAGACCTGCCTTGCGGATGAAGGTTGACTTGCCGCCCATGTTGGGCCCCGTGATGATGTTGAACCAGCTGCTGCCGCGCTCCATCACACAGTCGTTGGCCACGAATGACACCCCCTCCTGAACCTCGACACAGGGGTGGCGAGAGCCCTGCAGGGACAGCAGCAGGCAAGCAAGCCGCACACAGCATGTGACATATGCGACGGGGGTCAGAGCGCCGACGCAGCCAGTAGCGGCCAGTGCACTGCAAATTGAACAGCACAGGGCTGTATGCTGCTCACTGCCGGCCAAGGCATGCATGGGTCTGCATAACCTGTCCAAGCCACAGGGCTGATCAACTGCACAAGCGCCTCAGCTGAGGCAGCCTATTAGGTCTGGGTGCAGCAGGAGAAAAAACATGGAATGCTGCGTCTAGTTCAGCCCAGCCTGAGTCCATGTAGAGTTGAGCTCACCCGCAGCTCAATCACACCATCATCCAGCTCCAGGATCTCTGGCTTGCAGTAGGGCCGGGTGGGGTCTGCTGTGGCCAGGTCCGCAAACCCTGCCAGCACGTCCAGCTCAGCAATCAGTGCCGCGGCAGCACCCCACACCTCGCAGAAGGTCGCTGCAACAGCGACCACCTGCGGGCGCAGCAAGCAGCATGCAGGTGAGCCTGTGAACGCACACAGCTGTGTGGAGCATCCCTGGTTGGCTGGCTTTTCACATACATTCAAGTGCAGGGTGCCATACAGATTCAACCTCCTGCTGCTGCTGCTGCTGGCAGCACTGCCAGCATGTGAAACCGAACCCAGCTACATCAAGAGAGCCCTATCTAAACCCCTTGCAGCACAGGTCAAGACCATCACATTGCGAAGCCCTCTGCCCCACCTGTGCAACAAGGTCCTTCTGCAGCTGCTCGTAACGCGTTGCCACGTCAGCCTGGCGCTCTGCTGCATCCTTCAGGGCGCGGTTGGTGAACTTGGTGCCGTCCTTGCGTGTCTCAATCACCATGTACCTGCAGCCGGAAACCGCACGCGGCAGGCAGCATGCACAAGTGCTGGCTGACCGGCAGCGGACTTTGGATACAGCCGACACATGGCGGACAGGGGGTATCGCCTGCAGAAGAAGATGCAGTGTTGCATCGGTGTTGCACCAGCTCTGCCGCTGCGCACCAACCAGCGCTATGAGACATTCAAACCCCCCTGCAAATGGCGACAGTGCAAGCAGGGTCTGACGGGCCTGACCAAACAGCAGGAGCCCAGCACCACAGCTCCGACAGGTGCATGCCCGGTCATGTCGCCAGTGCTCACCGTGCGTGCAGCTTTGAGCGCACGACCTTCTCCTCCTTCTGTGTGATCCTCAGGCAGCGCGTGCGGCTGTTGGCAGCCTTGTGCCACTCCAGCTTGATGGTTTTGTCCAGCACTAGGCCGAGGTCCTTGGCAGCAGATGCAGCCAGCTTACTGATCTCTGCCTCAATCTCCTCCTTCTCGTCACGCAGCTCCTGCGACAGCATGTGCCAGGCATGAAGCAGCACGCTATAGCGTCATCCAACAGCATGCAACCAGCGCTACAGCATAACACAGGCTTCAGGCAGCCTGGCCAAAGCAGGCCAGAAGGGATGCCTGTCAAGGGGAGGATCGCAACCGGGGGTGCTATGCAACGCAGGTCAGGCAGCGTGGCACGTATGATCACACATTCCCTCCAAACCCGGCACCAGGCATACGAACCCACAACACCCCGGCAGCCACGCATCATAGGCTGCACCGATGAAGTACTACGCGCGGATGTGCTCCCACCCCTGCCCTGGCCTAGCACAAACGCCATGTGGACACCTTCATCCTACACCCCCCCAAGCAACCCTGCAGCCCCTGAACCCAACCTTGTAGCCTACGCACCTGCAGGCGCGAGTCGTAGGCTGCGCTGATGAGGTACTCATGTGGCACCGCCTCCAGGTCCAGGCTGGCCTCCAGCAGCAGCTCAAACTTTGTCAGGTGCGCGTCATCGTGGTGTTCAGACAGCGGCGTGGCGTAGCGCGACACCAGCACCGCAGCAGCGGCACCCTGGGTGTGGCAGGGCAGGGGCGCACAGGCAGTGGTTGCTGAAGGACGCAGATCAAGCAGCTCTATGTGCAGGCGTAGGAAGCACACAGTTTCCAGCACAGCAGTCCTGCGAAGCAGAGGGCTGCAGGTCCGTGCAAGTGCCCGGCCTGGCACAAGCACGACACGATCAAAGGAAGACACCATTTGCAAGACGTGAGTGCGTTTATGCAGCATGTTTCGCCATCACAGCATGCCAGCTGCTGAGCTGTGCGCACCTCGTGGCAACGCAGTGCCTCTTCAAGTCTGGGCAGCACACTGCTGGCGCGGTACAGCTGGCACAGGTCAGCCAGGGACGCACGCTGCGCCTCCAGCTTGCGGTTTAGGCGCTCAATGTCAGGCAAGCCTGCAGCACAGCGCAGGGACGACACAGTGTGGCAGGCAAACCCAGGCCAGACACACTTCAGATGTGATATCTGTCATGCAAGCCTGGGCGCCAGCACAGGGACACATGTGGCAGGAGCAGTGGAGTGTGCAAAGCAAAGGAGACCTTACGCGTCAAGGCCAGCAAAGCCCACCACGCCTTTGCATCCCAGGCAGGAGCGTGCCTAGGGACAGTTTGACAAAGGTGTTCAGGGTGTGTCATTGCCCTGCGAACGCTCCACAATCGGCCTTAACCCTAACAGCCTACCTCTGAGTGCGTCCCGCACGCCCTCCCGCAGGCCCTGGTCTGCAACCATGGCATCCACAATGTCCAGTCGCTGCCTGATAGCTGCTGTCTCCACCAAGGGGGCCTTGAGCCAGGACTACAGAGTGAGCAACACCGCAGAGCAGTCTGGTTAGCACATCAGTCACTTACGCGTTGCGGGCCTCAAGATATGCACAAGTCATCCATCAAATCAAGCAAGTTGGGCCGTGGTGGATGTCAGCGCGGCGACCTCCACATGCACACCGGCTCAGGTTTCAAGGCACACGTGACGACTACAGCAAAACAGCACTGCAGCTCGCATACCTTGAGCAGGCGCTTGCCCATGGCAGTCCGGCTGCGTGACATGATGCCATACAGGCTGAACGAGGCAGACCCGTCCAGGCGCTGGGGCAGCACATTCAGCGCGCGCGATGCAGCAGCATCCAGGCGCATGAACCTAGAGAGACACAGGGGGTGTTGCGCACCCGATGCTGAGCAGTGTCGCACAAGGCAGCGGCTGCACCAGTTGAACATGTCACTAATGACACAGTACTGTGCCACCCCCATGGCAGCCATCGGCAGAACACATGTTTGAACTGCAAGCAAGCTGTGAGTGCACTGCATGCGTGACTGAACGCCAAGTGTTGCTGCTGCTGTGGCCGACTCTGCAGGGCTCTGGGCAGGCCCGCTGCACCCACTGCTAGAGGTGATGTTGAAAACATGCTGTGCAACAACTGTAAGCGCTGTGTACTGTCATGATGTCAGATGGTACAACCCGTACCTGCCAGGGTCATACAGGGCCAGCTGATGCTTCCCCAGGCTGCTGCTGTCGCTGGTCAGGGCTGCAAAGCTGATGAGGCCTGCCAGTGCTGCTGCTGCACATGGCCGCTCCAGCACATCACGGTGCTGCTCCACAGAGCCACTCTGGTGACAGCAGCAGACACACACACACAGACACACACACACACCACACTTTGCAGCTCCCTGTTTCTACCCTACGGCTGTGCTGGTGGTGTAGGGGCGCAGGGTGCGGCTCTGTAACGTGTTCGCCTGGTGGATTGCACGCCTCGACCATACATCCGGAACAGTAGGCGGCATGCCCAGATGTAAAAACTGATGCTGTGCACACACGTACTGGATCCTCTGGCATGACACACCTGCAGCAGCCTGCCCAGGTCCTGCTCCAGGTGCTTGGTGGCAAAGGAGGGCTTGGGCACCTCGCTGCCCATCACACCCACGCGAGACAGCGCGTCACGCAGGCGCTTCGCCTCAGCCGCTGCTATGCTGACGCCGGCAGGAGTGCTGCCTGCAGTTGACCACAACAAAGTACACAAGGGTTTGTTGTGAGACAAGGGGAGGGGCTATACCAGGGGTCCCGACCCTGGGCTGTATCATGCAGGTGTCGGCCAGTACTTGCTGGCCAGTGCCTGTGTACAAAGCAACCCCAGGATGCGATGCGACCTGTCCATGAGGTGACAAGAAGGCAATCATGTGTACACTGCACAACTTGTGTACACATGTGCACACACGTGTCCAGCGCCAGGCAGGTTGCCCTGGTGACCAACTCACCAGCGTCGCCTGCGCCCTGTTTGTCCCCAAGCTTTGGCAGCGCCACCTCCCTCACACCCAACTGCATCAGCAGCGCCTCCAGGGAGCAGTAGTGGTCGTCATCCGGCAGCTCGCATGCGCCCAGGCGCCTGCATAAGCAGCGTGCACGGTGAAAGTTGCTAGGTGGCACGTGCATACGTTCACGTGTATGCACGAGTGCGTGAACGGCTGCAGACGAGCTTGCAGCAATCCAACGGGCGCTGCAGGTGAGTGTGTCATGCAAGATAGCACCATTGCAGCAAGGCCAAACAATCAGCATTCCTGTGTGTAGACGTTTGCAAACCCACTGGCAGCCGAGACAGTGCTTGACAGCATTGAGTTGCTGCTGTGGCCCCTCTGGTCGCACCTGGTTGCTGGGTCAAGGAAGGCTACGCCCACCAGCCGTGAGCCGTCCACGTGGCCCAACCACAGCGCCGCCAGCAGCGGCAGCTCCACAGCTGCGGCCGCAGCTGCTGACACGCCGGCACCCTCCCCAGGCCCTGCTGCTGCCCCAGGGGCGCCCTTGAACAGGATGTCCTCAAAGGCTGACAGGCGGCCAGGTGAGGCTTGCCTGCAGGCGTGGCAGCAAGCGACTCGCGTGTTGAGACGTCATGTTGTGAATTGGGAAGTATGAGTCCTTGCATGGCTGTTGCTGCAAAGCGCCTTCTAGCAAGTGCAAAAAGAGCAAAGTGGATTTTTAAACTGAGTGCTCGAAGTGTGCAACATGCAGTACCAATAGCAACGTGGTTGGCCGACAGGCAGCAGCTGCAAGCCAACACAGGTGGTGGCCAGCTTCATCAACCACAGCGTAGTTGCTCGAGTCCAAAGGTCATCAAGCCACAAAGAGCTGTTGGGCTCACTTCGAAAGGCTCCAGTTTGCTCCCGCCCCCTCCCAAAGCTCCACACTGTGCTGCCCGCCTTCGAGGAGCAGGGACCTCAGCACACCCTCAAACAGGCTACGGTTGAGCGTGACTGAGGCCAAGCCGCCCTTGCTGCTGCTGGCTGGTGTGTTGGGGGTGCTGCTGCTGCTGGGTTTGGCTGCTGGGGCAGGTGTGCCGGAGGGTGGTGGGCCCCCAAGGTACTTCACGACAGCCAGTGTTCTGTAGAAGTCACGGGCGATGAACAGTGCTGCATCACCATGCACTGAGTAGAAGCCCTGCGGTGGTACAACAGCAAAGAAGTGGGCTGTGAGACTGCCTGACTCAGGTCTTGGTATGAAGGGAGGACCCTTCCTCAAAGAGGTGGCATGTGCTTGTGCATCATTGTCTGCTGTGGCACCCACCCAGGACGTTTGCAAGCGTAATGGCGCCTTGGCTGGCGGTTTGCAACAGCGATATGAGGGTCACTCACGATGCAACATGCAGGTTTCAGCACAACAACCGACTGCAGCATGGCTGTGAACGTTCATTGGCAGCAGCAAGGAGCAACTGCTGACCAAATCAGGTGACTGGCCCCCACTCCGCCCAAGCAACATGTGTTGCAAGCATGCCGCACCTTGCGATCGAAGAACTTGACCACTTGAGGTTCCTACAGCATCAACATGACGCTTGGATGAGTGAGGAGCCATCCAATGAGAGTGCACATGCTTGCATGGGCTGTGGCTTCAACTGGAGGCGACCTTGGTTACCTGTGGCAAGCTTTGGAACCACTTGCAGAAACCAGCCTGTGTGCTGCCATCAAGAGCGAGCTCAGGTGCATCTGTTTTAGCCTCTAGAACCATGTCTGGCTATTTGTGCATCAACCTCTGCTGAGGGACGAGTTGGCTAGACTGCTGCAGCAGTTCACGGCTGACCACCAGTAGTCTGACCGCTGTTGAGGCCCCAGGTGACACGAGTTTGCGTATTTTTGTCCTTCCGGCTTTCTGAAGCTTTTAGGGGTTGGTACAGACGCAGCAAGTTCAAATGGCCCGTGATCAAAGCTCCAGACTTCCACTATGCCAGCTTGGTGCGACAAAACACACGAGCACTGCGGAACACAGATCTATATGTAACGTCTTCAAGCGGAGTGAGCGACTCTTGCGCGCACCAGTTGAAGTAACACCTTGAAATTTGAACTGAGTTGAATAGCTGCTGGGGACAGTGTCATCTTTTCAGTGAAAGGACAGTATGCAGTCTGCACAGCCGTTTCAGATCACTTTCGTGGTTCTTTTAGTCTCTTCTATCACTGGTGCTTGCCCTCAAAACCATGCCCATACAAGTTCTGCTAATTGCCAGGCTGGCACACCGGCTGGTGCTGCATGCTGCATATTCTGACTGACTATACAGTTGACACCAACGGTGCTGCACAATATCGTGAACACGTACTTGTTACATTCCATGGAAGCCCTGTAGCTCGGATCAAACGCTCTAGAAGACTGCCAGCAGGCCCCGGACCAGCTGCACTCTGTTGCAAAGTGCATGCACCTGCCTGTGTAGCAGCCCACGCCACTTCACCCTGCTCAACCAGAACTCCGGTACACCGACTGTGTCAAGGCTGACCAGATACATGCCCGCAAGAATCTACCTCAACCCATTGGCTGTCCTGGATGGCTGGCCATGTGCATCATCACCAGCCGGACCCACCCTCTGAAACAGAAACAGGGGTTTGTCGCGGAGCCACTTTGTCACCACCCACTTCTCTGACCCTCTACCAACTGGACAGCCAGATCGCACAGACCTGGAGTCAGGACGTAGATCAGGGCTTGTGCTGTAGAACAGGACAGCATCACCCCTGCGCAGCTTATAGCTGAGACCCTGTCACCAGCAGATCTCAACAGTGTCCCCACCTTCCCTGACGGAGGTGTGTTTGTTAGGTTCGGCAAGCTGCCAGGAGTGGACTATTGCTATTTTGTCTAGCTTACATCATGCCCTGCTTCTCATACTATGCTCTAGGCATGCCAATTGCACTCCACACAATTGCTGAAAACATTGGAAGCCAGCAGTCCAGTCAATTGAGCTTGCAAGGAGCTTTGCTTGGTCTATGCAGGTGTATTATTCCCGCACATACGTGTCTGAGTTGCATTGAGTACCCTCTTTTTGTGTGATTTCGGTCTGACAAGAACGCCTGAAGCCTCTGCAGACGTTCTCTGCTCTGCAATTCAGTGATCTGGTCAGGTACAAGCCGGCTCCGTTGCAAGGGCGCAGTGGATTGACCAGGAAGCTCCATAACACCAACCATCGCAGCAAAATTTGTAGACACTCCTTTCAGAACGTTGCAGACAAGGTAGCCACTGGGGTACGGTCCAACTGAAACTGAAACTCAAGAGGCAGGGGTTACACGCAACCTGTGACCAGCACACAACCCACCGGTCTCTTTACAGGCTTTCTTTAGACGTCTTGCTTCGAGCATTGTTGTATTGCTGTCGCAACTATCACCCGTGTCTGTCAGCGATCCAGCGAGAGGGCGAGGACGTGCAGAAGCCCAAGCAAGGCAAGCAAGTTGTAGACAGCGTTTATGTGCACATCAAGCATAAGCCATACCTGTTTAAATGCATGCTGCAGAAGTATCCGCTCGTCCAGCTGCTCCCCTCGCCTCAGCCTGCCAGATATCAGACACAAGCATTGTTGGGCGTTGAACTGCTCAGAGCATCAACACACTGCACAGTAACAGCCTCGGTATAGTGTTTTTGAGCCTTTGGCGATGCTGGGCTGGCCTTGCTGTTGAGTCTTAGCCCTGTGGGTGTGCTGTGCAGGTGTCCTCCTAGTGCGCAAGGGGTGCGCCAGTTGTCAGAAGCAAGCAGCCAAACAGCAGTCAGCCGTCATGAGCTGGGATGGTTACATTGAACACCTCATGGTGAGCATGCCGCCCTGGTGCTCCTGATCGCAGTGGATCAGCACAGCGCAGGTCTGCTTTTGCTGTTTCTGCGGTCAACTGACTTGCAGCAGCTGAGTTCAGCCAGCATCAGCAACAGGCTGTCTTTGCGGTTGCCTGATCCGGGTTCCCTGTTGCGTTGCAGGTGGATCTGCCAAACGGTGGCAAGTGTGACACATCAGCAATTGTGGGCCAGGACGGTGGTGTCTGGGCACAGAGTGAGGGCTTCCCAGCAATCACCCCAGAGCAGGTAGGCGCACACTGCTGCTGAGACCCGCGCCATCACTGAATACGCATAACCTGCAGAGCATGTATCACTGGCTTATGGGCCTCAATGCATGGCACACACGCCTATCCCTGGTTGTGAACTCAAGGCTCGCTGTGCACTGTGCTTGGCAGGTGGAGGCAATCATGAAGGGCTTTGCATCCATTGAGAAGGACGGCCATGCAGGAGAGCTGGGCTCGACAGGCATCCGCATGGGGGAGGACAAATACCAGGTCAGCAGGGGACCCAGCCCATGTGCAGGTTTGCAGCTGCACACTCCTGTGGGAGGGTGGTGGCACGGTCCTGTGCAGCAGCACAGCAGCAGGCAGGCAGGCAGGCAGTCATGAGGCAAATTAATCAGCAGATGTGCAACAGCAGGCCTTGGTGGGCACCAGCACTCGCGTTGCAGTCCAGTGTACAGTCACAGATTGGTACATAGGCAATCAGCCCCGTAGGGCCACCCCTGATGGCTACAGGCCAAAGCAGACGATGGTCACTTGGCACAGCGCCGAGCCCTGCAGGCTCATACACAACATACTAAGCTGTGCAGCAGCTTGTTTATTGCTCTTCGGCCCGGCAGCGTCTTGGGCAGGAGCCATGGGGGACTGCAGCAGTAGGAGCGCGTGTGCATTCGGGTCACCTCTGCTGTCTGCATGGCTGCACGGACTGCTGCAGGTGGCGCCTGGTGATGAGTCTGTCATCCGTGGCAAGTCCCAGGGCGGCGGCTGCTGCATCAAGAAGACGCACACAGCCCTCGTGATCGGCACCTATAAGTCGCCAGTGCAGCCTGGCGACGTCAACATGGTGGTTGAGAACCTGGGTGACTACCTGGCTGGCCAGAACTTCTGAGAGGAGGGGGCCTTGGAGGAGGAGCTGCAGGGGCCCAGCTGCTTTCACCTGGCAGCAGGTCGTCATTGGCTGCGCGCATGGGTTGCTGCAGTCCTTTGTTGTTTATTGCTGGGGCAGCAGAGCCCCGGCAGCAGGCCAGTGCAGCAGCGCTTGGAGGCAGTGACAGCAGCGGTCCTGATAGATGGAGCGCAACACAGTAGGAGCCTGACCATCAGCAGACGAAGACACAGCTGTTGCTGCAGAGGTGCCTGCAGGTTGCTGTGCAGTCAGCAGGTGGTCAGGGCGAGGTGGCAGTGTGTAGGTGTGGTGAGCTAGCAGCATGCACACTGGGACACTGGGACAGTGTCAGGCACTGTCACAGCTTGACTGGCGTTGGCACGTGCCTGCTGTTATGGGACTTGTAGTAATTGAATGCCTTGTGCCGTATTGGTCTGCAGCTGGCATGGTGCATCGGAGCAACAGTAGCATGATAGGCCTGGCGATGGGGCATTGGGTTGCTGCCGTGAGAGCACAGCCAGTGAGTGTTGGAAGGTGACAACAGGGAATGACCATTAGGAAATTGGCTTCAGCGTCAGAGCGAGAGGGCCAGCCAATGTGGCAGTCCAGTCTGACACACCACTTGAGCTCCCTGCTTCTGCCGTGCTGTTGGTTCATGACAAGCTTGCCTCATGTTGACACGTCAACTGGCATCTGCAACGTCAGTCTGTTGATTCTGAAGTCCTCAACATAAGTCAGCAAGAAGCTGCTCAACCAGGACCTCAATGCATGGCAAAGTACAGTCACTGTCACTCATCTTGTCATTGACCTAGCACTGTGCCAGAGTGTTCGAGGCATGCACCGGCTGATTCAGTCGACCAGCTGTATTGTTGGACCATCAACTGACACTGCAGTACACCCATCAACAAGGGCGGGGGACCACTGGGCTCACTTCATACACTGACCGCATCAACACGGACCTCGCGACCCTTGTCATCATGGGGCTGCATACGAGTTTCTAAGTTTAACTTTCAAGTATCCACTTCATAACAGACCCTGCGACACTTTATGGAAGCGTCAGAGGGGCAGCTGACCCACAGCAGCGTCTGGTAAGCAACAGCAGTTCAGAGGACCAGCCTGTGCTGAAGCCTGATCCCGCATGGGTCCTGCTGTCGCTGAATCCAGTCATATATGACTATGGTGATGACAGCAAGGCCGCAACGTTCAGGCTATGCACACCAGGGTTGCAGGCACAAGGAAGCACAACAGCAGCTCTGCCTGCAGCACACAACTGTTGTCATGTATTGATGACGCAGGATGTGACACAGGATGTGCCTTTTTGACGCTTGTAGGCACCATCATCTTGGTGATCAGTCAGATGATGAGGACCAGGACTGCTGCAGGATCTGCAGGGGGTCAGCGCCACCCCTGTATTACCCATGCAAGTGCTCTGGCAGCATCAAGTATGTGCACCAGCAGTGCCTTATGGACTGGTTGGGGCATTCTGGGAACACACACTGCGAGGTGGGTCCAGCAGTGCGACACACACACCGGTTAAGCTCACCCAGACAGGCCAACACAGCTGCTAGCTGCTCAAGCCACATCTTGCTGGCTGTGCACAAGCTGGGGCTTGCCTGTAGCGTGAGACACCAGTCAGTATTTCTCTCATTCACTTACTCCCACAGATCGCCCAATAGCAGCATGGCCAGCACTCCACTCAGGATGGCCTGCCAGCCAGCACCAGCCCACCATCTGCACCAGCACCACACCTGTCCTCTCTGTACAAGCCATCCATGTCCACTACCTCACAGTACACACCGTTCTTGCCCTGCCACACCTTTCACTGCCCTGCAGCTCTGCAAACACGAGTTTGTGTTCACACCAGTGTACGCCAAGGACGCACCCACCCGCCTGCCGTGGGCAGAGCTCATCGCGGGTCTCATCAAGAGGGCAGTGGGGGGCGTCCGGGTGGCGCACAGGGTGTGGGTCGTGGCCTGCGTCTGGCTCATCGCAGTGCCATGGATCACATGCCTGGCATGGCGGCTGGCGTTCCTGCGCAGCTTTGATGAGGTGCCGCGGCTGTTGAGGGAGCGTTGGAACGTGCTGGCCATCGCAACGGACTGCATACAGGTAGGTACCACAGCCAGTCATTGCGTGTGTCACCAGGAAAGCTTTGGCCTGCATCTCCTTGCAGCAGAAGCAGCAGCAGCAGCCGCATGCGGTGCAGCTGCAGCTATGTGGAATGTTGAGGCCGTTGTGACCCGCCTGCAGACCACTGGGCCCCTGGCGTGGCTGCTGGAAGTGGGTGTGAGCAGCTGTCGTTCAGACTTGTTGCTGACGTGTCGAGTCGCTTTGTGTTGTGCTGTGCTGTGCTGCAGGGCTCGCTGCTGTCCATCGGGGTGGTGTTTGTCAACATGTCGGTGTTCAGTCTGAAGCAGCACCTCAAGAACGCAGTCAGGAGGTTGGAGAACCAGCTGCTGAGAGACGCAGCGCCTGCGCAGCAGGCACAGCCTGCAGCAGCAGCAGTCCATGTCCCCCCTGCTACTGCTGCTGTGCAGCCTGCACCTGCACACCAGACAGGAGCAGAGCAGGCAGCAGCAGCTGTTGGGACAGCAGGGGCCCAGCCTGGTGCCGAGTTGGCGGCTGCGGGCGGAGGCGCAAACACGGTTGGGTTTGGGGTCGCATCCACATCTGCATCTGCAGCAGCAACATCAGGTGTTGAGGTGCTGGCAGGCACTGCAATGGGCATGCTTGCAGGGGAACAGCCCACTGGACACAGCGCTGCTGCAATAGGCAGTGCAGACAGAAGCAACAGCAGCAGCACCGGGACTGCCGGTGCACCTGCAACAGGGACTCAAACCGTGGGGACTGACAACAGCACAACTGGCAGCAGCAGTTCGGCATTCATTGGGCTTGGCATTGGTACTGCAGCATTGGACAGTCATGAACTGGAGGGCTCCCAACACCAGCAGCAGCAGCAGCAGCC
>QAXK01008297.1:0-14535 GCA_004335735.1 Chlorella sp. KRBP
AAGCTGAATGACCTCCCTCCCAAAATCACCACACACACAAAAACACCCAAAAAATCCGCATTACAAAAAAACCCGACTGGTCAATGTCGGCTTTGTGCCATGTTCAGCAAGCTCAACATGGGCGGTCAGAACGCATGCGACCATCCAACAAACAACCTAAGGTGTGCACAGCACTGACGAACACACTCAGACCTCAAGAGCCCTGCAGAACTGCTTGGCATGAGACCATAGCATATTCTCAACACACTCAGATCTGAAGAGCCCTTGCATAGCCTTAGCATAGTCTTTGATGAACTGCATAGACTGGTGCTCGCAAGCAAGGTGAAGCCGCATACAGGCAAAGCCACAAGTGCCATTTGGTGGTTCAAACACTGGAAGCTGCACCCGACTTGACTAGACCCTACTTGAGGCCATCAGCACACTCTGTGAACCACCATGCCTTGCCATATGCTGCTTTGACCGGGCCCCAAGCATAATGCACATACCCTGCCTACCCAGATGCCACAATCACAAGCTTCACGTACCCATTGCCTGCATTGGATCCTGCTAGTGCTATAGGTTGCATTCTCCTGTCGTTGACAACTGTAGCCATACAGCTTCCGCCACGACCCCCGTGCACCACTTGCGCCGGTACAGTGGGTGCGACGCGTGTGGTATTTGCCTGGGCAGGGTCTGCGGCAAACCAGCTCCCGTCGTCAACCATGTTGTCACCCTTCTGTCCCATAAAATTCATACTTTCAAAGCCACGAGTGAAACCAAATGCCACGCTCGCACCATGGAAAGCCCCCCGGGAAAGACTTGAAGAGCCCACAGTGATTAGGTCCGATGCACACCCGCCCTCTCCTGTTGCTGAGGAGCCCAGGCACACCCCACTAAGCAGGCACACCGAGCCCGCTCCACCACCACCGCCACCGGCAGCAGCGTACCACACAGTAGATGCCGCTGCAGGGTCCGCACCAGACAGAAGTGCTGAAAAGCCGCCGCCGCTGCCCGCAACAGGCTGGTTTGTTGACCCTGCAGCAGCAGGTGGTGTGCCACCCACCAAGACATACAGCTCCTCACCACCCTTGAAGAGTGATTCGAGGTTCTTGACAAACAGCTTGCCACCACGACCTCCAGCATTGCCTTTGGAGCAGGTGCCGTTGGTGCAACGGTCGCCTGCAGCACCAGCTGCGCCTGCCACCTCTGCACTCAGACTGATGATGCCCTTGGGAAGTACAATGCGTTCAGCAGCGCCACTATTGAAGACAAACATGCGGGTCGAGCTTGCTGGTCCGCAGGCAGGCGTTGTGACGGGGTTGGTGAATGAGATAGGTGCACCCTGGGCTGTGATCTGTGCAACGGAGCAGTAGGCGGATGGCAGGTCCGTGCCGACCGAGCAGACCTTGTTGATGCTTCCGGTGACTTGGATGGGTGGGGAGTCTGTGGTGCCACTGCAGGACAAGCAGGCTGGGAAGGGGTTTGCGCTGGTTGCGCTGGTGATGGGCACCCCAAACCCATTGAGGCTGCCCTGGTAGAAAGGAGACTTGCACGGTTGGCAGGTATCACTTCCATCAAGGTTTCCGTAGCCTGCTTCACAGACGCATGCTGTGATGTCTCCAGACTTGGGCTGCAGCGTGGTATGGCCAGCTGGGCATGCCAAGCACTGTCGCTTGCCACGAATCTGGTAGCTGTAGTACCCGACGGGGCATGGGCGGCAGTAGTCCTGCTGTAGCTCAGCTATGGTGCCCCACCTGAAGAGACCACCAGCCAAAGGTTGCAGCAACGAAGGTCAAGCCAATGCAGATACAAGGGTTGGGTTGCATGGATGCAGCATGGGGATCACCTTGACCGCAAGGTGGCCCATGCAAGCTCACCAAAGTGGTGTGTGGATTGGAACTGACCAAGCCATACAACATTGGTGGCTATGATGTGTGCGCTTGACCATGCACAATTTACGTGGCAGGCTGATGTGTATGAGCAGTGCTGCTGCTGTGCCACAATTTGTCGGACGGATTGGGCACACAAGTATGCCTGCCTGCCACGACATCTTGAGCTATGCTTGGGTTCAACCTAAGCAGGCGGTTGCACTTACCCTGGTGTGTTGCAGAAGCAGTCATCAATAGACATTGCCCCGAGGCCACTGGACATGCCAATGGGGCACAGCTGGCAAGGGGCCAGAGCACCACCCAGGGAGTAGCTACCAGGCTGGCACACTGTACACTGATCAGACTTCTCCGCCAGACCTGCACAACCACAACACACAGGGCATGGTTCACAAGCAGGGTTCATGAGCAAGCCGCTGAGTCAGGACTTGGCAGCACGCTGAAGAGGCTTGGACTGCAAGTGACCCACTGGCAGCAGCAGTGCTGACTTGCTGTAGCCGCACCCTTGCTGTGACACACTGTGGAGGCTTTGAGCATGCTTGCTGGCCCCTGCAACTGCCACTGTTACAGAGCAGTCCTCAATGCGAAAGGCGCTTGAGTGCCTGTTGACAGCAGCACACTCACCAAAACCAGCTTTGCAGGCACACTCTGTAGGGGCAATAGCATTCATGCCAGTGAAAGGTGGTGGTGCATTTGTGATGGTCATAGAGTTGATGCCGCTAGGGCATGTCTTGCACTCTGCAATAGAGCCACCCGGGCTGTATGTCCCACTGGTGCAAGGCAAGCAGAAAGCCCCTCCAAATCCGGGCTGCAGTTGCAGACGAGCAGGCAGGCACACAGGTTGCAGAAACCATACGGAGCAGGAGCCAGGGGATGCAAGTCACCAGCCTGCTGTCATTGGTGCATAAGCAGCCCGCTGTGCATTGCCCCACCCCCACCTCCCTGAAGCAGGCAAGCAGCATCAAATATGAACCGGCCCGCATTTAGAACTGTGTCTCATGGCTTGCACAACTGCTGCATGGGTCACCCCAGAAGTGCCGGTCCTTTTCCAAACCTTCGAATGCTCAAGCCCAGCATGCCTCACCTGGCACACACAGTCGCTAGCAGATGTAGAGCCAACAGTCTTGGTTGTGAAGGGCTGATAGAAGGGCACGTTCGGCTGACTGACATCAGCCCTACGAGCGTTAATCGGCAGGATCTCCAGACAACTGATGCAGCCAAGCACTTCCTTGACCCTGGCTTGCTGTATTTGGGCACGTGGCGCGTCAGTGGAAGACAGACGCACGTTGACTGTTGCGGTCTTCTGCGGTTCGATGGCCCAAGGGGGTATCGCACTGAATGTGCCCTTGGGGCACAGCTTGCACACGTTCCCCTCCAGGCCATATCCAGAGGAGCACTGCGGCATGGCAAATACGGTGCACGGAGTCACAGTCTCCTTCTGAGTTCAGGTTCGCAGAGGTCAGAGGCTAGCACTGTTGGACTGTCAGCAACCGCCATTTTAGACTGGCTTGCTGCGCTGTAGGTGGAATGACTGACAACCCTGCTGCACACGTGTGGACATGTTAATGCAGGCTTTTGGAGCCTGCAGGATGGGACCCTTTCTGTTTGTGCCCTTGGGACCAAAACCAACAGGCTCCAGAGCCTGTGCCCCTGTGCAGTGTATTCCTGTGACACGACCTTGCTCACCTCACAGTAATCTGGGGACGGCGACTGGGCAGGGCTGATTTGGTTAGGCCCGCAAGGCCTGCAGGCCAAGTAGTTCCCACCTGCAAGCAACACAGCACGCCATGATGCGAGTGCAAATCTGTGATTCTCGGGGCGACTGCCATCCAGTGCAGCATCAGCCACACAAGTCACTCAGTCCTGAGGAGCCTACATGTCCACAGTGGAGTTTCATCATGCACAACAACCCTCAATAATTTTGGAAACCGCCCGAAACTGCGTCAACATACTAGGCACAAGCAAGGCTGGCTGTGAAAAGGCTTACCAACAGAGTGTGTGTTGGGTGGGCATGGCTGGCAGTCACGGCCACCAAAGCCAGCAACGCAGCCACCACAGTCGAACAGGCCCTGGGCGCCAGGAGCAGCAGAGCCGATCATGTTTTGGGGGCAGGTCCTGCACTCGCGCTGGCGGTCTGTCCCATCGCCTCCCACACTGTAAGTGCCAGCAGGGCAGATCTGACAGCTGAGGCCACCATAACCTGCAAATGAATCAAGCCGTTGAGCAAGTCAGTATCGCACCATTGGTTGAACGTTGAAGCCCCCAGGGATTGAAGTTCACCAACACAACATGTTCCAAACAGTCAGCACGCATGCCTGAACTTTGTTCGGACGCCTTCCCTTGCAGTGCGGTGCTGAAATGTACGTTTGCCGGTGTGCTGCTGGTCAGGAGAGCATCAGTGTGGCGCAATCAGGTTTGAGACACTGGTGTGCTGCAACAACAGGTCACCTGAAGGCGGGTTTCACTGCCTGGTTTCAAGGGCAGCTAGTGCTACAAGTACATGTACTCACCTGGGCTGCACACGCAGTCTGAGCCATCCAGGCTTCCAGGGAAGAGTGTGATGCTGTTGCCGTTGGGGAACACTGTGCTGCAGTTGATGCAAGGCTGGGGGCCCGAGGGAGTTGCAAAGTTGGGGTTGAACCAGGGGACATGTGTGCCGTCTTGGTGGGGCTGCTGGGGTCCAGCACCATGGCCCTGACTGCCATCTTGGGGGTAGAAGTCGTGGGCGTTGTGGTTGCGACCATGACGCTCACCACCATAGTCCCCGTCTCCGCCGTAGCCCCCGTCCTGGTGGCCATTCTGGTTGCCGCCATTGCTGTTGTTGTTGTTGTCGTCACCGTCATGTGCGTGCTCCTCATGATGGTTGTGGTGGGGTGTGGGGTACTTGGGTCCGCCCCAGAAGGTGCCTAGGGGGCAGGTGCTGCAGCCTGCAACAGAGCACCAAGGAGTATGATCCGATCGTTTCTCTCTCTTCAAGAGAGGTCAGGGTGCATCGACAGGGCTTGCCATATGTGAGACACAGGCAGCCAGTCCAGACGCCACAAGCAATAACCACAATCGCAAGAGTCTTTTGTCCTCGTCACCATTGGTGCATTGCTGTTGCTGCTGGTGCACCATGTCGAGTACGACTGTAAGCTTAGATGGGCCTGATGCCGGGCACAGGACAGCCGCTTCCGAAGCCACAGAGCAGCTGAAGCCCACGTATTCCTACCTGGGAGTGCCTTGGCAGTAGTTTGGGTTGGAGCAAGCAGCCCAGTGCCGGCTGTGCACTGGCACCAGTTTGATGATGGTGAGCCAGGTGGGCTGACTTGGTTGGCACCACATGACTCACATGATTGGTAGCTGCCACCTGCAAGCAGCATTGGAAAGACAACATCATCAACATCATCGTTGTCTGAGTGCAAGGCAGCCTGGTTTCATGCAAACCTCTGCTGTAAGCTAAGCAGCATGGCTCTGATGGGCCTGCTGGTGCATGAGTCAAAGCTGGCAGCAATTGTCGAAGGTGCCTGGTGTTGCTGCAGCTATATTGGGGCTGGCACACCCAGAGCTGTGCAGCATGCCACAGCTTGTTTTATCAATGCATCATGAACTGTGATAAGTAGGCAGGTGGCTTCAACGACAGCCATGGCAGCAAAGCTTATTCCTGCCAGTCTGGCCTGTCGGACACGCGCGCAGGCAATGTCTCGGACCTGTGGAGAAGGTGTTTGGGGGGCAGACCCTGCAGTCGTTGCCTCCAAAGCCGGCCTTACAGCCGCCACAGTCGTAGATGTCAGTGGCTCCAGGCTCAGGGGAGCCGATGGAAGTTGCTGGGCACTTGAGGCACTTTGGGCGTGGCTGGTCGTTGTCACCTCCAAGAGAGTAGGTTCCCGCAGGACAGACGCGGCAGTGGAGACCTCCGAAGCCTGTCGAGAGAAGCAGCACAGCGGCAGATGTAAAGATCAGTGATATGCTGACACCGCTGCTGCGTCATGACTACATGCTGCACACGCCTAGCTGCTGTGATATAATGCGGGCAAAGGCGGCTTGCTTGCTGACGTGTCTGGCTGAGGGCTGGCCCTGCCAGCTGCTGCGCAGGACTGTAATGCAAGTTGTGTTGGGGACAGGGACATGTGCAAACGTTCATGGATGGATGTATCACCCGCCAGTGAGCTGCCGGCTGGCCAGGATCCATGGATAGCATATTGGTGGATACAGTGAGTCCTTCCATCCCAATGGAAAGAATTCTGTGCTCACCAGGGTCACAAATGCACTCCTTGACTGAGCAGGCTCCAGGCCTCAGTGTGGTGGCTTGACCCCCCAAAGCCTTGTCACAGGTGATACAGGGCTGCAGGCCCCTTCGCCTGGGGGCTAGGTTCCCCTCATCGCCCTCTCCATGATGCATCTCATTGTCCTGCCAGAAGCTTCCCAGGGGGCACATGGAGCACACACCCCATTCATCAAGTCCGTAGCCGTCAACACAGGAGCAGAATGAGCGGCTTGGGGATCCGGGGGGACTCCACTGGTTGGGGCCGCAGACTGTGCACATCTCAGACCTGCCGCCTACAGCAGCAGCAACAGCAGCCATCGTATGCCAATCAAGGTGCATTTTGTTGTTTGTCGGCATTCCGTGTGGCGAGACATGTGGCCCATAGCAAGCAGCTTGCAGTGGTGTACTAGGCTAGTGGACGGCACATGCATGTAGTGGGAGCACCGGCACTACTGTGGGTGTGTCCCAACTGCTGTTGGAGGCTGCCACAGCTGCTGCCACAGCCACTGCCACAGCTTCTGGGCTAACAATACAGCTGCCAATGATATCAATTACTTGCTGCTGAGGCTGAAATTGAAGCAGAAACCCAGGCCAGCTCAGCAGTAGTTTACTGCAGTGCTCTGGTGCCTGCATTCTCTCCTTCCTGCCGTGAAAGCCGCGCCCTGCGGCACGAGTGCCCAGCAGCAAGTGCACAGATGCTCACCTGGGCTGAAGGTGCCAGCATCACACTTCTTGCACATAGGGTTGTGGTGGGGATATGAGTCCTGTTGATGTGGGTAGTCCCTGGACCTAGGCTTCTGGCTGAATGCCCCCTGACCAGGTGATGCATGACCATGGTCATGTGAGTCAGATGTGCCTTGCTCCCCATAGTAGTGCCTGCGCTGCTGTGGATTGGGGTAAGAGTATTCTGCTGCCTGCAGCTTGCGGCTGGCTGTGTCGCCAAGTACTGCTGCTTGGGAATCACCCAAGCTATAGCCGCTGTCAGGGAAGTGCAGGCCATGCTCCAAGACATACCCGGGCGGGCATCCTGCAAAGCAGGACAATGCAAGGCAGACTAAAATGCTGATTTATTTGGTTGACAAAAGGAAAGGACCGTGGAAAACCCACTGCTTGCTGCTGCTGCTGCTGCTCGGAGGGTCCTTCAACCAGCAGGGGCCTGTTCAGGCACGTGGGCCATCATTGCTGCGAGTGCTGTAATCCAACTCGTATCGACAAAATATGACAGTAAAGTATGTATGGTCTTGATTTTACAAGGACGAAACAGCTGTGGGTGGTGGTGCTGCAGCAGGTGCCAGGAACGACCCAACTTCTCACCTGTATCCGTTGCGGGCAACCTCAGGGGTACATCATCCCCTTCGCAGTCATAACCATTGCATTCCGCTGCATCGGCTAGCTGCGCTGAGCCAGAGGTCGGAGGAGAGGCATGTACTGCTGTTGGCACCAAAAGCAGGAGCCCCAAAGTTGCAGCGAGCTGTATAACCCTCATATCCTCCACGAAGGCGTTTGTATAGATATATTATGCCACTCAACGACGTACTGGCAACATCATAAGCAAGCAACTCGGGTCGTTGCGTGGGGTTGTTGCCCCTTAAATCGACTCACAGTCCCTGCTGGCTAAATCCGTTGAAGTGGCCCGTGGAGTGTGCAGCACAATAGCAGACTATGGGTGGCGGTGCTCAGCGCCAAAAAAAGCAAAGCCCTTGGGCCCCAATTACGCGACCCAAAACAGGCACGTGGGCGGTACTGCGACGACAATTGTGTTAATATTCGAGCCATTGTATTCATATTATACAGCGTAAAGGCATTCTACCTGGCGCCACAGGAGGCGCATTCCTACTAGTCATCACACAGTCTGGGCGCACACTCGCTCAGTTGAATGCCCACATAAGCCTTCCTAACAATACGTGTTCAAGATAGTGCGAGCATCTCTGCGGGTGCTTGTCCTTGAGCACTGGTGGACTGCGGACTTGCATGATGCAACATACTGCAAGGTGAATGTCCTGCAACTAAGTTATAAGAGGTTTGGCGCTGTGTTCAACCGGGAAAACACGCGCAAACGCTTTCAAATTGCGTATAACCTGCTGCTGTTGCCTTCCTACGTCTGTTAGGTACCTGGGATGTGTGATGGCTGTGCACCTCCTGCTGCTCCTGCCAAGCCTGGCACATGCAGGGTCGCAAGCTGAACAGCAGCAAACGACTCCCCCTGCGCTGACGCAGCTGCCATTGTCAGAAGCTGGCCGGAAATACCATGCCTGCCTGGTGGAACTTGCCCAGATGACCGACAGCAGCAGCAGAGGCGGAATGCCAGGCGACCAAAGTGGAGGCCAGGGCCTTGCACAACGCCTGTCAGGCCACCTGGCGCTGCAGGTGTCGCAGCATGTTGCTTCTCGCTTGTCAGATGCTCTTATTGACCAGTTTTGTGAGGCAGTGCATGCACCAGGCATGCAGGGGAACCTGAACAACAGGAACAGCAGCCCTGAGTCAGCAGCAGCAAGGAAGCAGAAGCCCAGCAGAGTGCAACCCCGACAGCCTCCAAAGCCAAAGATGGTTGCTGCAAGCCCTGGTGCTGCTGTACGGCCCAAACCCTCTGTCTTGGCGGTCAACACGACCCCAGGAGTTGGATACCAAAGTGTGGTGCCAGTTGTTGAGATTGATTACCCAGCAAATGGCCTCGCGACCCCACAGGAGGCGGACTATTGGGACGGACATACTGAACGCACTGACCCAAACGTGGCCCTGGGACTGCTCTCGGTAAGTTTACAACCAACCATCAGGTCAGGCAGCAGCGGCAAGTCAGTGCCGGACCACTGACAATTACAACCACAGATGCCTCTGCTGCTCCTGGAAGTGTGTAGTACAGGACTGTAGGACACTGTCCTCTGCCACTTGGTCCAAAGCTCAGTCCGCACAGTGGCCAAGCAGTGGCGTATGATGGCTTGTGCTGATGCTTCCTGTTTTTGTTAATGGCATCTTGTGCGTGTGTGCGTGCTTATGTATGATGTGAAACGCCCTAGGGTCTAGCTAAAAGGCCTGTGCAGGCATGCATACGCCCTGGTCACTCGTACTCAGTCAGACATGCTTCCATGACCCTTGTTCCACGCTAGCATTGACAGCTGCATGCCTGTTGTGCCTGCTGCTGGCCTGATGATCCCTTCGTCATCCCTTTCCTCTGGCAGACTTGCGTGGCCATCGAAGTGGGTGAGTGCCGCAGACGTCAAACACTACAAATTGTTCAGTGGGTCTCTGCGATGCGGCATAGTGTTGCCATTTCTTCGAGCCCTAGGGACCCTGCAACATAGAGGGAATAAGACTGTGAGTGGCAGTGACACACACAAAGAAACCAGCTGTTGCTTGCAACATGTGGGCCATATGAAGCTTCCAACAGCTTGACTACTTGAACCAGCATGAACCAACACAGCACGTCAAGATGGGCAGGCAGCCGCAGCATGTGTCCGGAAGCTCCAGAACGTTCGACCAATGACTGACTGACCATCTTTGCAAACAGCAGGTTTTCAAAGCAGTGTCGATGTGCACTGCTGTGCGTGTTTGTGGGTGTTTGTGTGGTGCCCGTGTGCATATGTGCGCAGCCTCCCTTGTCACCACCACCGTATGTGAGGCCTTGGGAGTCGCTGGTACCTGGGAGGGATTTGCAGTCGGCTCCTGGCAGGCCCCCCTGGAGATCCCCTGCCTTGTCGGCCTGACAGCAACACAGTAAGTGTGTCTCTGCACATTGCTCTGCCCGCAACCCATATGTGAAGAGGGTATGGGGTCCAGGTGCACATTTTCTGCCTATATCCTGGCTCTTGCGCTGCAAACTGAACAACTGCTCTTGTGGGCAGGCACATCTGGTTGCTGTGAAAGTGTGTTTGCTTTGAGTGACATATGTGGGGCTGTGTGTGCGGGCTGCTGCTCACCCAGCAACTGTTCTTTCTGCTGCACAGGGCTGGGTATGCGGCCTGCCATGAGCCTCTGGTCTACGATGCGTTCTTTGACGCCACTGTCAATGACGCGGAGCTGGAAGCAACATACAACAATGTCATGAAAACTATGGACAACCAAGTGGTGAGTACCGCCCTTGCTGAGTCTATACTAGTCCGGTTGGGCTGTGCCTGTTGTATGTGCGTGACTTAGCAAGAACTGCTTGTGCTTGCATGCGTCAATGCACAGGCCAGCCAACCCCTCACTGGGAGTCAACATGGCTCATCGGGTGCTGGTGCATGCATGGTCTCAGACAGGCAGCTACAGCCGCTGTAGCTGCGCGGCATTGCTTGCACTCCCATGATGCAGTCTGACCCTGCAACTGCTGCTGACTCCTGTTGCAGCTGCTGTGGGACCAGATTGACACCGTGCACACAGATCTGGCACAACAGGCGAGCTGCTGCTGCTGCTGTCGCGGCCTTTGCTGCGGCTTCAGCTTCAACTTCTGCCTCTTCTGCTGCTGCTTCTGTGATGGGCAACATTCATGAAGAACCATAACGCTCAGCACCACCACATGTCTCGTGCTACTGATCGACAGCACAGCCTTGGCTAAGCTGCTACTCAAACTGCCAGCATCAATACGGCTTGGATTGTGTGTTAAGTGGAGCTGAGCCTACACGTCCCCTGCAGCAACATGAAGCTGATGCCTGTGCTGCCGTGTGCTGTGCTGCAACACTAGATGACCAGCTTTCAAATGGGCATGAGTGACTGGATCTCAACATTATCAACGGAAAACTGCGACCTCAAGACAAGGGTGGCAGACGCGCAGGTAAACACCGCACACGTTTCCTCTTGGCAGCAGCCTGTTGTAAATGCCCCATGGCTCCTTGCTGCTTCCGATAGTGCCTGTCAGTCACAAACAGCCCAGGGCCTGGAACAATCTGGATCAGGATCCAGCATAATACCTGCCCACCATCATGTCTCACGAATGCTTCCTAGCACCCATGCCCGTGAACATAGTACGTGCTGGAACCCATGTCAGGTTGTGACGATGTCAACTTGTGGCACTGCAGGCTGAATGCTGCGCGATGCTGCTTGTGTGTGAACCTGTGCTGCAGCGCGAGGTGAACTACTTGCGGTACCTACTACTGATGGAGGAGGACAAGAGGCCACCCTTCAGCGGCTCTGCCAATGCCTGTAGCCTCACCGATCCAGGCTACTGCTCGTATGCACCAATCACCCCAGCCCAGGCCCAGATGGACTCAAAGTCCCGCGTTCAAGCAGAGTGCAGTATCACAGATGGTGTGAGAAGCTTTGACCTGACGACTGAGGCCCGTCAACTAGGCTGACCTGCGCCTGCTGTGCTTCCCAGCGCCCCTGAGACTCCTGCTGCACTCACTGCCCTAACGATCTTTGTACTCTCTGGGTCTGCATGTCTGTATCTCGAAAGCCAGGGCAACTCCTGGTGTATGGACGTGCTGATCTGGGCGGGACTCCTGTCATGCAGACAGATGCTTTGGGCTACAGGGCATAGACCAGCTACGTGTTGATGAAACCTGGTCAAACCAAGTGCCAGACATTTGGCCAGAGCTGGGCATGCGGCTGTTGGTGTCATGGGTTTGGCGCATAGTTTCAAAGGTCAGGCCAAGCATATTACAGCATCTTTGACAACCTGCAGCATCTATCTGTAGGCTGTGGCCAGGACGTGGTTGGCTTCCATCAATGGACAGGGTCTGGGGTCCCCTGGGTGTTGGATCCTTGTGTGAAGAAGGCTGAGTGTTTGCTCTGGGGACTGCTCAACTGTTTGCAGTGTGTGTTTGCCGCAGCATGACAAGTGATGAGCGCTAGCATGCACGGAACGTGCCCTGTGTTGGGCAGATGCAGCAGCAGGCATGCAAACGTGTACACGTGTTGCAGCAGAGGTGCAACATGAGTCTAATGTGAGAGGGACTCTTGTTGCAGGCTGATGCGCCCATGGAGTAAGTAAAAGGTTGGGAGTGGTAGTCAATCCTGGTCAATGCTCAGTCCGACCTGATGCTGTGTGCTCATGTCGCATACATACATAGAGGAGGCCTGCCCCTGCCCCCAAAGCTACTCAGCTGCTCCTCAACACATCTTGAGAGGGATTCCACTGTGGCACATCCTGGCGCTGCAGTTGTTGCAGACTGTCTGAGTGTCCCAATGTCACTTCAGATCTGTGGTTGCTGCTTGGCACGCTTGTTTGGAGCAGTGTGTGCCCATGTTTGATGGTTGCTGTCGACATCAGCGTGCTTGTTGGCTGCAGCTGCCAGTGTCTGGTTGTTACGTTGCACTCACTTGTGAAGGGCCCTGCGGTTGCGACGATCATGATGGTTGACGTGCACTGATGCAGCTGCCAGCTGCATCAGTGGGAAGTTTCAAATTGGCAGCACGACAAAGTTTGTGTGCACGAGAATGAGCCTTTTTCACAGTGTGTCTATCTGCAGAAGCCCAGCTGGTTGCAGCTGTCAAATGGGTTGATGAACTGGCAGCTGCCATGCCGTGCTTCTATGCTACCTTTGGGGCGTGCAATGCACAGTCACAGCACTGCTGGCAGTCACTGAGGCTGTCATGTGTTTACACAGGCATGTGTCTGTTACGTCATCTGTGACAAACCAGATTGGTGGTCTGCTGACTTTTGCTGGGCGGCCTGGCTGCCGGTCTGACCATCACACATTTGCCCGCTTGTAACATTTGCCAAAGCAGTGCTTGCCAGGGCACTGAGAATGAACCTACAGGGTGGCTGTGCAGGGCCTGTGCAGGCTGCAGCCAACATCAGAGTGTAAAAGAGGTCAACTGGGAGCAAAGGCACTCAGCGCTTCCCAGCCACCGCATACAGTACAAGCTGTGACCATTCGGCAAGTGCCATGTGGACACCATGTGCCACTGTATTGGAACACCGCACCACGGGCCTAAGTCAATATTGGTGACGTGGGCTCCTACAGGATCTCCTTGCAGGCATGCAAGGTTAGGGAGGGAATTTATTGGGTTCCTGCTGAGCTTTTGAGCCAGGCATCACCCGCGTGCGGCGTGTGCTGTGTACAAGAGTGCGATGTATGCACATTGTTTGAAACAGAGCTTCACAATCCTGCATTGGGTTTGACCCCCACACAATTTGCATCTGAAGTCCTGTGATCTTAGCTTCGACCTGGTGCACTGATCGCTGAGTCAGCAGATGACGACAACTCAGTTGCCGTGTGAAGAATCGGCGTCGAGTTTCAAGCAGTCAGCATGCATGCATCCATTTGTGCTGCAGCATGCATACTGCTGTCTGCTCAACCACTGAGCTGCATGCAGTGCTGAAGCTGTGAGTCATGTTGTGTACGCATGATGTCATGCATCTGCTTAGCTGATGTGGCATTGCCTAGACAGGCCTGTGGGCTCAGAGCCAACTGCCTTCAAGTTGTGCTGGTCTACCCTTGTTCCCTCCTACAGTCAGTGCAGCCTCAGGCGCTGTACACAGTGGTATCATTCAGTAGACAGGAACATCCACAAGCAAACAAACAACTGGGGCACCATCATCCACCAAAACAGCCAACACTATAGCGCCACAGTGCAGACCTACAACAACAACTGGCTACAGCGCGGTGTTGCAGCTGCTGCAACGGTTGATATCATGGCGCTGAGGCAAGGCAGCACCTGGCTTCTGCTGCCCCACTCTTAGTGTGTGCCTAAGCCACAGGGCCCTTGTCTGCAGCCTTTGCCTCGCATGCCATCTGGATCAGCAGCTGCTGCACTGCCTTCTTGCCCTGGCTGACATCCTCCTCAACCTGCCGCACTGCTGCCCGTTGTGCCTCAATGTCGCTGACATCCGCACGGCAGCCATGGCAATGGAAGCAGGCACAGGGTCCTGGCCCTCAAACAGCTTCTGCAGCTCTGCTGGGTAGAGCTTCTGCAGCTCTGTGGTCAGTACTGCTAGCGCTGCAAGCTTCTCCCTGCGTGCTGCGATCTTTGCGACCTCGACAAGGGTAGTAGCGCTGATGGGAGGGTGGCCCCAGGCCGCCAGCAGAAGCTGCACAATCTCTGCATCGCCACGGTCTGCTGACACTGCAAGAGCTGTGGCACCACCCCCAACCTGCCTCCTTGGATCTGCACCCTCACGCAGCAGCAGCCGCACCATCT
Organism: Chlorella sp. KRBP; assembly: GCA_004335735.1. Lineage (NCBI taxonomy): Eukaryota > Viridiplantae > Chlorophyta > Trebouxiophyceae > Chlorellales > Chlorellaceae > Chlorella > Chlorella sp. KRBP. The sequence goes on from QAXK01008297.1 coordinate 14,170, forward strand.
TGGGATGGCCCTCGAAAACAGCCATGTGCAGGGGGGTCATGGCATTGGAAATTGCTGCCAGGCTGGCATCTGCTCCCAGCAGCAACTCAGCCACCTGCACATGGCCTGCTGAAGCTGCTGCACAAAGGGGAGTGACGCCCTCTGCAGTTGCTGCCTCGACGCGGGCGCCTGCGCTCAGCAGCACCTCCACAACCTTGTGCTGGCCGTGTGCAGCTGCTGTGAGCAGAGCTGTCCTGTCGCTGGCATCCCTGGCCTCCTTATTGGCGCCTGCGTCCAGCAGAACTTGCACCACCTCGGGCCTGCCTGCCACAGCTGCTGCTGCAGCAGCAGCAGCAGCAGCGGCAGCACAGCACAAAAGACAGCGGC
>QAXK01008303.1:0-14225 GCA_004335735.1 Chlorella sp. KRBP
GAAGTTGGTGAGGCAGTTGCGGCCCTGCACGTCCTCCACGCGGAGGCGGATCTTGCGCCAAGAGTCCTCCTCGTTCTGCGCGTCGCAGAGCGCGTTGAGGCAGCCTCAGGTCGCACCTCTCCCCCCGCCGCAGGTACTGCACCCCGCAGAGCGCCGCACAGCAGCACGCACCTTCTGCAGGTCAGCCTGCGAGACCTCGAACACGCGGCCCTTGAGCGCGTCGCTGGCAATCTGCGTGTGCAGCGCGCGAGCACGCGCAGGCGACGGGCCACGGCTTGGTTCCCTGCTCCCCAGAGGCCACGCATCCCAGGCCGACACGACTGCACCACCGCCATGCTGCTGCTGCTGCTGCTGCTGCTGCGCACCTTGGTGCCCGTGGTCCTGGTCACCAGGGTCTTGCCGACCTGGCGCACGCCGAAGCTGGTAGGCGCCTTGATGTCATACCAGTCCTTCCTCTGGAAGGGGTCCTGGGCCTTCTTCTTGCCTGCGCTCGGGAGGAAGCACTCGCCTCCGCTCGTTCCACACGCGATGCCTACTTGCCCAGAGCGAGCGCCACACGAGCAGCGACTCACCGCCCTTCTTGCCCTTGGAAATGCGCTTGTTCTTGCCGACAGCCATCTTGGCGCACTCGACAAGGTGTCTGCGAGCGGGGCCAAAAGCAGATCTGGTGGCGCCCCCGACGAACGCCTGCACAGACTGCGCCTGCTAAACACGAGCACTGGCGGCGGCCGGCTCACCTGAACGCTGCGACACGTCCAGGAAGGACCGGGCCTAGCCGTGCAGGCGCACCTTGTCGGCCATGCGTGCCCTTGTTGCACCGCCGCGCAGGGGCACGCACAGATTGAGAGGCTTCCTCCTATGCGCCCGCTGCTGCTCAGTGGCGGTGCACCTGCGTGGGCTTGCACGTTGCGCCTCCGGGCAACAGCAGCAGCGGCCACCCGCGCCGGACGTCTGTGGAGCGGCGCCGGCGCAGCCTCTTGCGCAGCTCACACTGGGCCCACAGCAGCGCCAGCACAGGCCATACAGCCACACAGGGGCCTCTGTTGGGGCCACCGGCACATCAGCCGCATCGCCGCCATCACGGCTTGCGCGGAGCAGCAGTCGGCGCTAGTGATGGAGCATGGTGGGCCAGCTGGTGCAGCTCCAGGCATGTGCAAGGTGTGTGCGCACATGCCTGCACCGCTCTCGCTCACGCACACGAAGCGGCAGCACGTGCCACACACGCAAACGCACGCAAACGCACGGTCGCACGCAGGCCCAGGTGCGCATCCCGGAGGACCCAGCAGCCATGATCACCATCACCCTGACGGTGGCTGACAAGCAGCGCAACCTCAACCGGCCCAAGGACGAGCCGGTGCACAAGGCGCTGGCCCGGCTGCGCAACACCCTGGTGCCACCTGCCAGTGAGCGCTCAGCCCTGCTGCCTCTCACTGGGGGTGTGCCGGCAAGCACCGTGCCAGCCATGAACGTGACGGGTGCCCAGGGGCCCGCCGCACATGCGCAGAGGACACCAGGAAAGGCAAGAAGCGGGGACAGCCGGATGGACAGGAAGCAGCACCTGCGGCTGCTGCAGAGGCCGCGCCGCTGGAGATCACCCTCTTCTGGGACGTGGGCGGCACACAGTGTGTGCAGGGTGTAGGGTGGCGAAGGCAGGCAGGCTGCTGATACCCGCGCACGCATGCTCCTTCCGCTGTGTTCATGTGCTGCCGGCCCGCGTCCTGACCACCATGCACGCCTGCGCAGGCCGGTTCCTGACGAGGCAATCAGCGAGCAGGCCTGGTCCAAGGCTGCCCTACTGGTGGTGGGATCGGAGCGCTTCGCGCTCCAAGTCAACGCGCCGTTTGCAGACAAGGTCGGTATGCCTGGGGGAATCTTCAAGCTGTGCACACACGCTCCCGACCCTTCCCTGCCATGACTCACACAGTGCGTCCACCATTGCCGTGCTGCTCCCGCTGCAGGCCGCAGTGCCAGGGCGGCCCATGGTCGGCTTCCCGCTCCTGGCGTCCGCCCAGCTGCAGCATGGAGACCCACGCCTCTCGCAATGGAGGTGGTACCGGCGGAGACGTGGCGCACAGCAGGCAGCAGGTGAGGGGGCTGTTGCTTGGGATAATGTGCAAGGTCGCCATCCCTGTGCCACTGGTGAGCTCCAGCAACAGGTGTGGTCACTGGCGTCCTTGCCTGCTGCAGGTGCCCCTCCTGGAGAGCTGGTGAGCGAGCAGCGCATGTACACGCCCACGCCGCAGGACGTGGGGTGCCAGCTGCTGTGCGAGGTGACGCCGGGGCGGGCGCGGCCCCACGCAGACGGTGCCGCCAGCAGCAGCGAGGTGCAGTGGGGCGAGCCGTGCCTCAGCCCTCCATCAGGTGGGTCAACGCGGTCCCAAGAGGCGTTGACGTGCAGCAAGCAGTGCGGGGCGGCCCACATCACAGACATGCATGTATTTGTGCACACTGCTCCTGTCGGCTGCGGAAGGCATCCAAGCAGACTTCAAGCACAACCCGGCATGCCCTGCTTCCCTCTGCAGGCGCTGTGGAGGCGGCCCCAGACGTGTACAGTGCTCTGGTGCGGGGCGCCAGCACGCAGGGCGGACCGGTGGCCCCCCCTGGCTTCAGGATCCTGTCCTACAACCTGCTGGCCGACCAGTACGCCAGCAGCACCTACGCCAAGACGGTGAGCAGCTGACCAGTCACTGAGTGGAGGACTGGCGGGGAGGCGGGAGGCGCCCAGACGGTGCGCCAGGCTCTGCCGTGTTGGCCCTGGGAAGGTGAGGTCTGGTCCCTGGAGGTGGTTCAGCTGACCAAGTCGTGCATCTGCCGTGCTGCCTGCTCTCGCCGCGTGCAGGTGCTGTTTGACTACTGCCCACCGCAGTGCCTGGAGGCAGACTACCGGGCGCACCTCATCCTCAAGGAGCTGCACGCGTACAACTCGGACGTCCTGTGTCTCCAGGTGCGTGGAGTCGTGATCAGCTGCAGCGCGCCGCTGCTGAGGCTCTTACAGTGCAAGCAAGTTGTGGAAAGGCGAGCGCATGGATGAGTTGCGTTGAGTGAAAGTTGAACCGGCTGTTACCCGTGGGTGCAGGAGGTTGACGCGCGCCTCTTCCACGACGTGTTGGTGCCTCACCTGGCTCTGGCGGGCCTGGAGGGGCACTTCACCAACAAGCAGGGCAAGGTGCGCGAGGGCAGCGCCACCTTTTGGCGCCGCTCGCGCTTCAGGCGGCTGCTGTCGGCTGACATCAAGCTCAGGGACATCTTCAAGCAGGTGCGCCGCGCGGCACGCATGGGTGCAGTTGCAGGGCACCACATCGCATGCAGCAGCTTGTGTGAGTGAGAGAGACCGCTTGCACTGGGGTAGCCACCATGTGAGCGCAGGCAGCACGCACAGGCAGCCCGGGCCATCAGACCCGTAAAGCAGCAACAGAAAGGCACACGTCCGGCCGCGCGCCCTAGTCCAGGGTCACGCATGGGCTTGCTGCTCCCGCCGGCAACCCGGTTGTCTGTATTGAAAATGTGCCCGCGGGCTGACCTGCTGACGTGCAGCCGCTGGCCCCGGCGCACGCGCAATGGCAGCCCATGCTGGACGCCAGTCCGGACCTGGTCCAGGCGCTGGGGCACGTCACCACCATCGCACAGGCGTCCGTGCTGCAGCCAGGTATTGCTAGAGCGCGCGGAATCGAGGGAGACTGGCATGTTGGGGCAGCCACAAGCAGCATGCACCGCCCGCCCAGCAGCGTGTTTACATGTGTACGGATGCCACCACGGCATGCCAGCACTGTGTACCCACGCTTGCTGCTTGCTCTCACCAAGCCCACCTCGCGCTTCTCACCCGCTTCCCCACATTGCAGTGGGTGAAGGCAGCGAGCAGCTGCCGCCGCTGTGCGTGGTCAACACGCACCTCTTCTTCCACCCGTACGCGCCGCACGTGCGCACCATGCACACGGCGGCGGTGCTGGAGGAGGCGGGCGCGCTGCTGCAGCACCTGGCCACCTGCCAAACCAACGGCGCAGCCAGCAGCGCCCCTGCCACCACCGACGCCGCCCCTGTGCTTCTCCCTGATGGCGTCACGGCGTCACTCAGCAGTCTGGAGCACCGGCAGGCGCTGGCGGGCGTCGCAGCAGCGATGGGCGGGCGTCAGCCCACGCTGCTGTTTTGCGGGGACCTCAACAGTGACCTGAACGACGGGACGCCAGGTGAGCTGATTGGGATGCTATTGGGATGGCGGGCACTGGACTGCTTGGCAGCAGTGATGTGGCCACCGTCGGGCTGTGTGGATGCTGTTGTGTTGCTCTCTTGCAGGTGTGATTGAGCTTCTACAGCAGGGCCGCCTGTCCGCTGACCACTGGGACTGGCACATGGGCGCCAACTTCAAGTGGGGCATGGTGCGTCCTGAACAAGCAAAGCAAACGATGCCGCACTGTGCAGCACGGGCGCCAATGATTGCCGTGTCCTCCGCTGCGCCCTCCCATGCAGAACGAGGAGGACGGCACGCCGGAGCAGCAGGCAGCAGCGCCGCAGCCGCCCCGCAGCGCCATTGCCGCCGCCGTGCAGGCAGCCAAGGCAGCCAGCGGCCAGCTTGACGACGCGTCAACAGCAGCAGAAGCAGAAGCACCACTAGGAACAGCAGTGCAGCAGCAGGAACAACAGGGCAGCGACGCTATGGTCATCACCACTAGCGAGCAGGCAGAGGGTGCGGACCCCACCGCCCCCTCCACCAGCGTGACGGTGGTGGGCATCAACGTGAAGCTGCCCTTTCCGCCCCTCCGGAGCGCCGACGACCTGTCCACAGCCTTCACCAACTACACGTCCGGCTACAAGGCGCTGCTCGACTACGTGTGGCACCAGTCAGAGCACCTGCAGGTATGGGTTGTTGTTGTTGTTGACGTCGCTCGTGATGCTCGTTGAGGTGTCCCAATCACGAGCGGTTGGGGTGCGCTTGCGTGACTCGGAGCAGGTGGCCAAGGTGCACCCCGTCCCCACGGAACAGCAGTTGGGCTCTTTCATCCCGTCGCCCGTCTTCCCCTCTGACCACCTGGCGGTGAGGAGCACACTTTCGCTGTCACACATAGGCGCTCAGAGGCTCCGAGTTAGGCCGCGAGCCGTTGTACCGTGCACCTGCCGTCAACTGCAGGTGGTGTTCGACCTGGTGCCCAAGGAGCAGGGAATGGCATAGTGATGGGCAGCGTGGGCCAGGTTGCCTCCTGCCCCATTTTGCTTGCTGAGTCACGATCTGACTCGATCTGGAGTTCGAATTTCAAACTCGTGGAGCTCGGAGAGTGCACCTTCGCGCTCCCAGAGCCCAGAGGCGCACACACTCGCCACCACCATGTCGGCTCTCGCAGCGGCGCTCGCGGACGCGCAAAAGTCGCTGACGGGCGCGTCTGAGCAGGTGGTGCAAGCCTTCGATCGGCTCGCGCCCGAGCAGAAGTGGGCCATTGGCGCGCTGGGCGGCGTGGCGGGAGCGCTGCTGGCCACGAGCATCGCCACGCGCCCCGACTATAAGGCCAAGCCTTCCAGCTTCGAGCTCACGGGAGGCAGCATCGCGTCTGCGGACGTCGACAAGGAGTTCAAGGCATACAGCTCGTCGTACGCTGCCATTGGCAGCGGGAAGGGCGTGGAGGACAGGTGAACGCTCGCAGGCGCTCGAATTCGTCGTGGGCGGGGTGTGGTGTCTGCTGTTTGGAGATCCTCCTCACACACAAACTGGACGCAAGTGCAGCAAGCTGCAAGGACATCGCTGAGAGCATGAGCACAATGCTCTCACAGCGACCTGGGCCCTCAAACCTGTGCCAAGAAGCACGCTTGGCTCAGCTCAGGACACACCATTCAACTGCTGCAGGAGCAAGACGGTGCACCTGGTGGACGTCTTCTACAGCCTTGTGACGGACATCTACGAGTGGGGATGGGGCCAGAGCTTCCACTTCTCGCCCGGGCTGCCCGGCAAGAACTGGAAGAGCAGCGAAGCGGCGCACGAGGCGCGCATCCCTTCTATCCTCCAGGCCAAGCCGGGCGACAAGATCCTGGACTGCGGCTGCGGCGTGGGCGGCCCCATGCGCACCATCTCTGCCGTGTCGGGTGCGCACGTGACGGGCATCACGATCAACGAGTACCAGGTGCAGCGCGCAGTGCACCACAACCAAAAGGTGGGCAAATGGCTCCGCCGCCAAATGGGCCGCAGGTGAAAGCGTACAACGGCTCACGGCTCATGCTCGCCGCACTCCTTTTGCGTTCTCCGCTCCGTTCGCAGCAAGGCCTGGCGCCGCTCACCAGCGTGGTCCGCGGCGACTTCACCGCCATGCCCTTTGAGTCCAACAGCTTCAACGGCGCCTACGCCATTGAGGCCACCTGCCACGCACCCAAGGTTTGTAGGGATGAGCTGAGTGGCTCCCCCTCGCGCACCCTTGCGCACCTCACCCTCACTCTGACTGAGCACATGCCATTGACGTTTACTTGACACGTACAATGGTACTCTGTCCGCAGTTGGAGCAGGTGTATGGCGAGGTGTTCCGCGTGCTCAAGCCCGGCTCCTACTTCGTGACCTATGAGTGGGTGTCCACCAACAAGTACGACGCGCAGAACCCTAGCCACGTCAAGATCATGGACGAGATCAACTTTGGAAACGGACTGCCGGTGCGTTGGCCTTGCTGGGCAGGTGGCAGTTGCGTCTGCTACACGCTGCGACAGAACCTTGCTTGGGACCTGTGGGCACGGCAGTTGCGGCAGTGTACGCAGTTGGATGAACAAGCGCGGTGCACGCCGCACACTGATGCGTAACGCGCAGGAGATGCGTACTTGGAAGGAAGCTGAGAACGCCGGCAAGGCCGTGGGCTTTGAGCTGGTCTGGAGCCAGGATCTGGCCGTCAGCTCCATCGTCTGCTCGCCCTGGTGCGTCCACAAGCGCGTCAAGCTGCCTTGCACTTGCCTCAGGTGTCCAGCGCTTGGGCAATACCTCAGCCAGGCGCCGTCAGCACGTGACATGCTTCTCACCGTGAGCCACCGCCACCACCGCCATGCCGCAGGTATCTGCGCCTGAAGAACCTCACCTTTATGAGCCACGTCAACCACGTCATCGTGAGCACGCTCGACTTCCTGCGCCTGGCGCCGCGTGGCATGACCGAGGTGCACAACATGCTGGTCACGGTGGCGCAGAGCCTCATCGCTGGCGGGCAGACGGGCATCTTCACGCCCATGCACATGCTCGTGCTCAAGAAGCCAAGCAGCAGGAGGGCCTGATGACCTCGGCCCTTTGGGCGCCAACATGCGCAGCAGCCTGGCAGGGCAGGCATTTTGACTGTCTTTACCTCTGGGCGCCAATCAGCGTCGCCATCATCATCTGACCCCAACCACGGCGGCCAGCAACTTAATCAAAAGTCAGCTGAACACGTTTTGCGTGTGGGAGTGACTTGCGGCCGCGCACGGATTGCGTGCGCCGGGATCCACCTCTCGTGTGAGCAGGCGTGGGGCGGCATACCGGCCCGCCTTGTGCCACACACCCCGTCGAACCCATACGACCTTGTGCTGAGCAGGAATTGTCTCCCTCTGCAGCTTTGCGCCCCTTGACCTTTCATCCGCACCGTGCTCCTGTGCTGTTTCCACCTCTCTCCTGCCCCACTCTGCAAATTTGCAGCTCGCTGCTACGGGGTCCACACGGTGACAGGAATGTGCTCATCATTATGAGCACAGCTCTACCTGGCAGCAAGTGAGAGGCGCTAGCCACAAGGATCAGATCTTCATGGGCGCGACGAAGGCTTTCCGGGCGTTGGTGTGGTAGCTGCGGTGCGGCACAGGGTGCGGGTCGTAAAAGGCTGGTCCAGGCGCCCTTGCCAGCTCGTGGATGTCGTAGTCTGCATGCCCGGCTGATCGGCTCTTGAACGGCGCACTGACGCCCTTGCCATCGCCCCACGCGTGCCCTCCTGCCTGCCCGCTGCCAGCACCACCACCCCCGGGAGCTCCTGACGCTGCGGCGGCCGCTTCCCCATTGCCCTGCTGCCCCACTGAAAAGCTGCTTGCCGGCGCCTGTGCCACCCCCTGCGCCAGTGGCCGTTGGAAGCGGTCCACAAACTCGGGCGCGTGGAACGCCGCGCTCTGCCGCGCCGCCGCCTTGGCCAGCGACGCCTTGAAACTCTTGACGTCCTGCATCTCATACGCCCCCGGCCCTGGCCCAGTGTCAGGCTTGCCGGCGCCGCTGCTGTCTTCAAGGAACACCACGGCCGGCACCGAAGTGTTGAGAGAGGCGATGGAGCGGCCGGCGAACGAGGAGGTGCCCGCCCGGGAGCCCCCGCCGCCGCCTCCCTTGCCTGTGCCCACTTGCTCCCAAGGATCAGTGAGCGAATACTTGGTGGGTGGAGGAGACTCCATGCTGCCGAGCAGTGTGAGCTTGTGGCCACCTGCCTTGAAGGCGGAGGCGTGCGAGGTGGCGGCGGAGAGCATGTCGAGCTGCTTGCCGGTGCGCGTGACGGTGTGTCCATCGTAGGCGCCGGGGCCGGGGAGGGCCTCTGGCTCCCGTTGGAGGTCCTTGACCTTTGGGACCTGTTGACAGGCGTGCCAGGTGTGTCGTGCACCAGGTGTTGGCTAGGTGTAGGTGCACCGCTGAGAAGAGGCACAACAGCCATGGGCTGGTGTGGGTGCACCATAGCAGCTACAGCTTTGCAGGCGCTGAGCGCAGATACCAACCTGAGGATGGAATGACGAGGTGGCGCCCAGGTGCACGACCGCCTGCTGCACCACTGGCGGCGGGGCGTACGTGCCTGGCCCCGGCCCCGTGTAGCGCGCCTTGTGCTTGAACCGGTGCGAGACGGAGGCCATGGGCCCGTACCCCTTTTTGGAGGTGGACTCTGGCGCCCGCTGAAGCGCAGAGGTGCTGGGCAGATCTGCCGTGCTGTACGTGCCCGGCCCTGGGTTGTCAGTCTCGTCGCTGCCAAAGCGCCGCCCCTCGCTGCCAAAGCCCTTGCGCTCCCTGTGGTGGTGTGGCACGCTGCACCGTCTGCTGGAGCGTCCTGCTCTCTCTGAGCGCTGTGATGCAGTCAAGGTGCACTTCAAGGACCGGCACGCACCGCGCGCCCTGGAAGAGCACCGTCTCGAACTTTGCCGGGATCGAGCATACTGGCTTGTAGCCCTCGGGCCGTGTGGGCGGCCCCTTGAATGGCCTCGCGGACTTTCGCTCGGATGCTGCTGGGTCCGCGGCCACCATGCCGGCGACTCGACACGGCGCAAGCTGGCGATGAGCGCGTCTACAGGTAGAGCTTTAGTCCTGCCGGGTCCTGCTTCCTCTTGCGCGCGTTGCGCGAGTTGCCGTACCGAATGCCCTCATTAGGTCGAGCAGGAACGAATTCAAACTTGCGCAGGAGCGTCAGTAAAGCTCCTCAGCCTGTAGTACCAGGTGCATGGCGGCGTGACACAGACGGAGCGGCTCTAGCGGCGCGGCACCTGCACCACAGCGCAGGATGGGCAGCATCGCGGGCAACGCGTTTGCTTCCCACCCCATCCCCCCGGCGGTGTCTGCGCTGCTGCAGCGTACGTCGTCCACGCCCGCACAGGCCGGCTTCAGCAGCAGCAGCTCCTCGGGCGCACCCGGCGCCTCTGCCCCCTCCGCAGCCCCCAGGCAGCTCTGCTGGGTGCTTGCGCATGGCCAGCTGCTGCTGTGGCGCTACGCTGATGGCCTGGACGCGCGCATCATCTCCATCGCCGTGCCGCAGCACGCACAGAGATCTGGACCGTGCTTCGTCTCCGTGCTCACCACGCCCCTCTCCGGAGGCGGCGGCGGCGCTGCAGGGGCCGGAGGCAGCCTCACCACTGCGCTGATCGTGACGGCGCGGGGCGAGGTGCTCGCCTGGCCGAACGTCGAGTACCTGACCGAGCCCATCACGCACCAGGTGGCCGCGCAGCACCACGCAGCAGTGACGGCCTTCAGCGCCGTGGCGCCCGCGCCCTCCTCGGGCGTGCTGTTCGTCGGGGCGGTGGCCTGGAGCGATGGCACGGTGCAGCTGGTGCAAGGCAGCCAACAGGGGATGCACTCCAAGCAGCTGGTGGCTGGCGCGGCTCCGGCAGCAGCACCCGACACCGACCAGCGCAAGCCCAACGTGCTCAGCGCCCTGGGGCAGGCCCTGGCCAGCGCCTACACCGAGGCGTTCGACCCGCACGCCAAGTTCGTGCGCCGGGCCCCCTCAGCCAAGCCGCCAGTGGCGCTGCTGGCGCGGATGGTGGACCTGCAGCACCACCTGCACATCTACCTGCTCACAGACGCCACGCTGGACTGCTGGCAGGTGCGCGTTTGGAGCGCGATCTGCTCCAAACAAGCGCAGTCTCCGCAGCTCTCCTGCCAAGCAGCTTGACAGCGGTGGTGTGCTGCTCCCTTGGCCGTGCAGGTGACGGTGGGCCTGCGCATCAGCGAGCAGCTGCTGTGGTCCTCCCAGACCACCCTGGCGGCCTCGGCAGCGCTGCAGCTGCAGTCGGCCAGCAACAGGGCCATGGCGCTCAGCGGCGGCGACGCGCTGCACCTGGTGGTGGACGGCGTGGCGTCGGACGGGCAGCCGGGCACATGGCTGCACAAGTAGGTGGTGCCTTGTCAGGCCACTCCCAGGTCACGAACCAGCACGGATTATTACGCACGGGGAGTCCAATGGGGCCGAGCCCAGCCGGTGTGGGCTAAGAGGGTGGGGACGGGTGGTGGTGCAATGGTGGTGTGTGCAGGATGTACGTCAAGGCAGAGGGCACGCCGCAACATGTGGACTGCGAGCGGCTCCCTCCCCACCAGGTGACCCTTCCACATGCAGCTACGTCCATTGACGCGGCTTGCACAATAGGTTAGGGTTAGGGCCGTGCCTTGACCAGACCACCGTAGCCAACCATGGACTGCATGCCCTGTGTTGCAGGTCCCAGGTGGCGGCGCATCCACCGGGCCCCTCGCCGTCCAGGAGCTGCACGCCTGCCCCCACCCCGCCACGCTCCTCCTCATGGCACCCAACCGCATGGTGTACGAGTGCCCAGCGCTGCCCCTGCCGGCCCCCTTCCACGGCCCACAGCAGTCCTGCTCCTGCGCCTTGGTATCTGATGACACCGACACGCTGGCGGTGGCCTCGCTGCACGAGCTGTCGCCCGACGGGCCAAAGCAGCACGCGCAGCACGGCGCGTTTGAATCCGCGCCGCAGCAGGGCGGCGGTTGGCTGGCGATCAACTCTGTGTACGGTGTGCTGGAGCTGCATGCGGGGGCGGCCACGGCGCAGAGGGAGGCGGGGGTGGCGCTGCCCGAGGTGGGGCTGGGGCAGGCAGAGCCGGAGCTCACCACTGAACAAAAAGTGCAGGTGAGGCGACCAGTGTGGGTGCTTGGCTGGTGAGGTACACAGTGTGGGCTAACTGCCCAATGAGCAGGAGGGGCCGGGGAGGACATGTGTACGTGCTGCTGAGCCGGACGCGATGGCTGCGGCACCAAGGTGACTCACTGACTTGCACTCCCGGCTGACTTGCACTCCCGGCTGCGTGCTCCCCGGCCCTACAGGTGTCCCAGGTGCTGGACGCCACGCTGGCGCAGGCGGCGGCGGTGCTGGCGGCGCGCCAGCCGCTGCTGACGGTGGCCATGGGCCTCAGACGGCGCCTGCAGGCACTGCACGTGCTCGCGTCCGCCGCCAACGCAGCTGTGCTCGCCACCTTTAGCACGGGCGTGGTGGACACGCTGCCCAAGCAGTGGTCCATGGGAGGTGAGGCGTCCCATGGGGGCTTGGTGCTTCGCGGGGTGGGTGCGCCCTGGGGAGTGCGGCCCCCGCGGCAGCTTGACTGCTGTGAGGGTCACTCCTGTCGCACACCTAATGGAAGGAATTCCTTCCATTTCGATTCGACACAGTGTCAGCTGATCATGCACATGGGCACGCTCCACCCGCCTGTGCAGGTGCGGGCGGCGCGCCCCTTGACGCCCAGCCTAGCGGCGGCCACGGGCTGACTGCTGGGCTGCTGACCGCCAAGGCCTCCCGGCACGCGCTGCTCATGCAGGTTCTGGCGGAGGGAGGAGTGCTGCACGCCCTGCCACCTGGCGTGCTAAGGTGCGCATCGCGTGCTTGTTGTTGTTGGTGGTGGTGGTGGTGTGGCTGCACTCCAGCCTTAATCTGCAACCAGCAGTGGGCCAGCAACAGCAGCGTGGTGGCTGCGAGTATAGGACATGACGCACGACAGGGCCGCATGCTGGGCGCTGACGGGACTGATGTGCTACACCATGTGTGCTGGATGTTGTGCGCGCGCGGCGCAGCACGCTGCTGGAGAACGCCGAGAAGCTGGCCGCGGCCAGCAACATGCTCACGCTGCACTCGCAGCTGCTGCCGGGCAGGCCCTCGCACCAGCAGCAGCAGCTGCAGGGCGCACCTCCGCCGCTGGTGGTGCAGGTGGGTGGGTCCTAGGAGACGCCTCTTGCCATCTGTCTTCTGTGCTGCCGTGGTGTTGGTATGAGGGATCAGGGAGGGCGCTCTGTGCGATGCTGGCTCTGGTTTGTATGGATTGCGTCAGCCAGGAGGGCGGGGAAGGCACAAGTGCTGCACCAGTATGCGAGTGTGTGCTACGGGCCTAACCCTAACCATGACTCCAACCCTAACCCTGTGCAGGTGGTTGCCGCAGCCGGGCAGTTGGCCGCCGACCCGCGCAGCCCCGAGCCCCTGCTGCCGGCAGTGGAGCTCTTTTACGCGCGCCCGTCGGCCTCGGTGCCGGCGCTGCTGCTGGCGCTGGGACGGGCGGCGGGGGAGGTGCGGGAGCAGGCGGCGTCCGGGCTCAACCGACCTGGTGATGCGAGTGAGTGATGCAGGATGCAGTCAGTACTTCTGGGCGGGCGGGTTGTCAGCGAGGGAGGACCAGCAGGCACCCAAGCCTAGGCTGGGCGTTTCCCCTGTGCTCTACTGCTGCCTGTATGCTGATCTGCTTGCCAGAGATAGCCACAGCAGATGTCAAGCTCGACACACAGACTCTAGTACTATGGGCTCTGAAGCGTCCCACCACCTTGTAGCTGTGCCGACTCACTCGCTCACTTCATGCGTATGCGCCTGGCCTGGCACCCACCCACCCGCGTGCAGGTGTGCAGGAGCTGCTGGCTCACGTGCGCAGCCTAGGGCAGCTGCTGGGCCACGTGGTGTCGGCGGTGCAGGCGCAGCAGAGCTCCGTGGCGGCGGCGTACCGCCTGGAGGGCGGGCCCTTGTACCGCCAGCTGGGGGCGCCAGCATGGCTGGCGGACAAGCCGGCGCGCGACGCGTTGGACAGCCTGGCGCTGGTGAGGGCTTGGGAATCACGAACATGCTGTGGTGTGCTGGGGCTGTATGTGCGGGGAGCGCTCTGCTGCAAGCGTGCCAGACGCTGCTGGCTTTGTGGCTGCTGCACATGCTGATATGCTCCCGCAGCACATGTCTACACAGCAAGCCAGTGGGTGTGTTAAGTGCTTACGACCTGCAGGCGTGCCAGGCGGTGCGGCAGCTGCTGCTGGCATCCCCCGGCACGGCCCTCACCCGCCCCTCCACTGACCTCATGGGCAGCCAGGGCCAGGCGCAGCAGTGGGGCGGCGTGGTGGCAGCACCGGGAGGCACGTCGGCGGAGCTGCAGCAACTTGCGGCCGTCATGTTTGGATGCGTCGAGGTGCTGCTGTCTGGCTACGCAGACACCATGGCCACGGTGCCAAGTGAGTGTGCATACGGGTTGCACGCGTCATGTCGCCGGGAGGGAGCTGGCGGTGATGGGCATGTGCTTGCTCTGCCTGGACTGGTGGGTGGAAGCAGCGCTCTGCTGTTTGCGAAAAAACGACGTGCGTCATCAACATTTCATAGCTCTTCAAGTATTGTGTCCTTGTTTGTGCTGTGTGCAGGTGCGGACATGCGGCAGGCGGTCCTGGAGGACTATCAGGGCGCACGCCTGCGCTGCCTCACCACGCTGCTGGCCGACGCGCTAGCCTGCCTGCCGCCAAGCAGCCCGCTGCCGCACGACTGCCTCCTGCTGCAGGTGCGTGCGTGTGTGTTTGCGCAGCTGCTCTTGGGATGGGAGCTCCACGCCGCTTTGTGGTGTGCTGCGGGGGGGTCATGCGGCACCTGCATGGCCATCAATCATCAGTCAAACTATGTGGAGCTCCTCACAGGCAAGGAACGTATGGGCACCCACGTTGTGCCTGCGTGTGTCATCATCATAATCATCATCATTGCATGGCGTTCACGACAGGTGTCATGATGCTGCAGCCGTCACAAAAGATCGCCAGGCAGGCCTCGTCAAGCAAAGTTCAT
>QAXK01008304.1:0-17555 GCA_004335735.1 Chlorella sp. KRBP
ACCAATTCTGCTGGGCAGGGTGACCTGCCCACCACTGCAAAGTGGTTTAACCTCGTGTGGGAGTTCCCTTCAGTGATTTATTCTGGCTGTATCCCGGTGGGTAATGCCACTCTTGTTGTGGTGAATGTGCTCACGTGTAACACACACTCCCCATATACAGGTGCATGTGAACAGCCTGTTGTGAAAGTACTGAGGGTGGGCCCGCACGCTGTGGCTCAAGTAGCAGCTTCAAACACACTCACAGGTGGGCGACATGTGCCAGGGCGTAGCTTGACAGGGCCTGGGCGCACCCAAAGGCCACACTGTAGACCTCCTGCTTGGACACACCAGCCTGGTGCTGCTGGACTGCGTCCCAGGTGCAGGCGTCCAGCTCAGGCAGCTCCATGAACGCATACATCACGACCAACAGGCGCTCGGCTGCATGCACAGGAAGCAACAGCAGATGGTGTTGTTGTGGTGGCCATATTTAGTTAGCCATCCACGAGGCAAACCCCACCTCAGGCATGGCACAGTGCTGTTGCTGCCTGCGTTGTGACCTTGCTGAGCTTGATGTTCAGCCTCAGTCAGCGATGTTTGTGGGTCCGCTGGCAGACAGAACATGGGATGAAGTCTGTTTTGCCTTGTGTGCTGCTGCCACTTGGCGGTGTGACACGAGGATGCATGCAAGATTCAGCCATGCAGTGTGTCCATTTTGGCTTCTCCCACCTGGGAAGTGCTTGAAGTCGACCTCAGCGCAGCTTGGCTCCTCCGCCATGTTCACCAGTCCAGCCCTGGCTGCTGCAATGGAGTCCTGCTCCTTCCTGTGGGCCATGTCGATCACCTCCTGCGGGACAGTCCCTGACTTGAACTCCACAGCAAACGGCATGACGCCCACGCTGACGGGCTTCAGGCAGTGCTGGTCGTCGCCCTGCGCGGCCCGCAGCAGCGCCTCGTACTCCAGCTGCAGCTGCGGAGCCACCCTGGGGATGCCCTTGGCCTCAGCCCAGGCGTACTGGCCGTACAGGCACACCTTGATGGCCCTGGATGCTGACACGCCAGTGAGCACTGCTGCAGGTTCCTGGCCAGGCGCTGCAAGCTCACACGTGTGCACCTGGGTCAAGCACACGGCCGTTGCCGCCTGGCCCCAGTGTGGTCCAGCCTGTGGCCAGCTTCAGGGCTGGCGGTGCTGTGCTGTCCACACCAGCCTGCCTCAAGCAGCACAGCGGCAGCACACTCTGCATACATGCAGGCCTGCATGTGCCTAGGTGGCACAGCAGGCAGTACAACACCAGACCTTTGTGGGTTGCTGTGTGCGTGCGCTGTTCAAGGCAGGTTGTGTGCACAAGCATCACTGTGCATGCCACAGGTGTGCACATGCCGGCCTGCCATTTCCTGGTCTTTGCCTGTGTGCCTGGTTCTATGACTGCAATCAGTGGCGGCTGACACAAGAGCAGTTCTGTGCACTGTCAGCAGTACCATGATCGCACTGGTGGAGGGCTATCACAGCTGAAGCTCACGTCTGGTGTGGCATCCCTTGCGATCCTGTCTGTCAGGAGTGGGGGCTCCTCCATGTACTTGTGCTCTTCATGGCAGCGGATCGGGATGCTCACGGTGCTGTTTGCGGCGGACTCCAGCACCAGGTCTGTAGCCAGGTGCTTCCACGACATCAGCACTGCCGCTGCCTGCTGCTGGTAAGGTGGTTCGTCGATGCCCTCAGGCACAGCTGCTGCAGGGGGTGCGCCTGCAGCTGCTTCGGTTGCCGGGGGAGGCATACCTGCAGCTGCTGCTGGTGCTGGGGCGGGCGCGCCTGCAGCTGCTGCGGGTGCTGGCGCGGGCGCGCCTGCAGCTGCTGCAGGTGCTGTTGGTATGCCTACCGCATACCTGCGCATCACTGGGCATCTGGCTGTTGGTTGTAGAAGCAGGGCGGTGGTGCCTGCTTGCACTCGCACCAATGGCGTCATCATCGAGCCTGCTGTTGGCTCGTCCAGATGCATCAGCGGCACGGGGCACCTGCTGCTCAAGTTCCACAACAACCTGTGATGTTGTAGCAGCACACGGCTGTTGCTGTGCCTGCCATTGCTGCACTTGTTGTGCTGCCATTCTGCTGCTGCCGTTGCTGGTGTAGGGGCACGGATTGTGTTGCAGTGCTGCTGCCGCTGCAGGTCATACTTCTGTCGTGCAACTCAGTTGTTGTCAGCCACCTGTGCTGGTCTGGAAACCACTGCCACCACTGGAGCCTAGGCTGCACAAAGCACCAGAACATTGCGCAGCGGGAAACTGGTGACATAAAGGGAGTGCTGGGTTGATCCAGCTCTGCTGCATGCAGCACGCACCATGCAGCTGCCAGCTATGTCTGCTGTGGCCGCTCAGTTCTGCATGCACACACGGCCCCTGGCATAGTATGACCAACTGTGCTTTGCTGTGTGCCACTGCTGGCTGCAGCACTGCATGGCACTACAGCATCCAGTTTGGAGTCCGCATGGCAAGGACCTCCCGAGCACAAGTAAGCCTGACTGGCTGGGCTCGATGTAGCTCACTGTTTGCAACTGTTTACACACCCAGCGTGCTGAAGGCTTCGGCACCATGTTGAGTTGGGCAGCCAGGCATGCTCATCATAGTGTGCAACTTGCGCTTGACCAGTCATGTGTGCCCACACCTTCCCGCTTTGCCGGTTGCTGCTTCCAGGTACCCTTGTGTGTCCTGCTGTGTGGCAAACACTGCTGCATTGTGGTGCCCAGGCCGAAGCCATCGAGGAGCATGGGGCAGGCAGTCAATACAAGCGACCGTCATGCTCACGAACAGCAGCGATCCGTATCTAGACAACATCTGGGTTGCAGTCAGCAGTAGGGCTCGCTGCTACCAGCTGTTGTTGCATCCAGCACAGCTCAGCAGCATCGGCTGCAGCACTTCATGTGGCAGCGGCTGTTGCAGCACCAGTGGCCGTGATGGCCTGCTTGACTGCCAGGCTACGCCCGTGGCAACAGCCACCAATGCATGTTGAGCTGCTTTTCAGGCTGTGGCTGCCATTGCTTGATTCAGTGTAACTGCGTGAGGGTGGTATTGGTCTTGTACAGCAGGCTTGCAGTTGCGTTCTGTGGAGGGATTGGTTCAAGTGGCCAAGCAGCGGCATTGCATTGTCGTTGGAGGGCCCTGTTGTATTCACACTGGCCAGCGCTACATAACCTGCAGAGTGTCTGACAAGTTGGGTGGGCACAGCGGACTCTGCATGGCATGTGCAGAACTGCATGACCCAACACAGCACAGGTGCCCCCAGACTCACAGCAATGCACTCCTCCTTCAGGGCAGACCGGGTCCAGCTGAGGTGTAAATTCCCAAATAAAAAAATCCAGCATAAGCGTGTTGCCCTGACCTCCTCACAGGCAACACGGTTGGTTTGACACACAATCAAGAACGTTTGTGTCACCTGGGCGCAATGCACATGCATGCAGCAAGGTGAAGGCAGGGCGGAACCAATTGGCCTGCTTGCCCATAGATATCGGCATCATTGGGTTGCATACTTCTGCACATAGATGATGCTGCAAGTACGGCACTAGTGATTGCTTGCAGCTTCCCCTGCTTGTGCTGCATTGTCAGGCTGGTTGCTGTTGCAGGATTAGTTGGCAGCGATCTCGATGTCCTGAACATCTGAGCATGCTGCGGAATGTTTGCACTGTCACAGCTCGGAAAGTGCAACACAGATAAGCACTGCTCGGCCAGTGTTGGGGTGTGACAGACACACTTATGGTCCCAGTTCCAAGTCACGCACTCGGCCTAGTCTAGCAAGCGACAACAACAACGATAAACCAAGAGCCAGAGTCGAAAGCATTGCGTGGAGGATTGGATGCGAGTCTGGGACCCAACACCATCTTTCGAAGCACCAACCATGCACGACGTATCAACCCGGCGACAGGTGTCGCATATGCAGATATAGTACATTGGATCGTACGCTTGCATTGACCTCAGCTACGACCGCAAGCGTTGTGCAGCAGGGGCACTCAATGCCACCAGCAAGGCTGTCCAGCTGCAGCAGCTGCCTTGCCCATGCAGACGACCCGCAGAAGCAATCATGTTGTCACACTATGTCAAACCGTTGCATTCAGAGTAACTTCAGCCCGGCAGACAGCTATGGAGCTAGCAGGACTGATCAGTCCATCAGCAGCTGCTGTGGCGGACAAGACTGCTGTTGTGCAGATGACACAGCAACCAGTATACAGCTTCACCGAGCACGGCAAAGCTGTTTCACTACGTCAGGGCTACTTCGGTGCTGTAGGCAGCAGCAGCACAGCCCGTGGCTTCTAGCAGTGGTGCTGCTGTGCATCGTGCTGTTGGGGGCTCCTGCTGCTGCGCAGCAAGTGGACATCACTGTCAGGGCTCCAACGGCCAAGACAGCATCCATTGCGTACACTTGGGGGTTGGCAGCGTCTGTTACTCCACAGCAAGTGACCATGGCTGTCGCTGAAACACGGCAGGTGCGCAGCAGGCCTGTGGGGTGGGGTGTCCGCCTTTTGGCTCAGGCATGATTGTGGCACTCCTGCATGACTTTGGTCACTTGATGGTCAGCTGTTCGCCTATCACGGAGTATATTGACAGTCAGGGCGAGCCAGTGACACAGCATGCAGGCTGCATGGCGCAGCGCACATGATGCAAGTGCACAGGCAGTGTTGATGAGGGAGAGGGGCGGGGAGGGGACTGGGGCTGTTCCACTAGGGGTTAGGGCTGATGGGTTTGCTGCTGTGTACACTTCAGCAGACAACACAGCAATCAAGTGAACAGTTCAGCAGCTGCATCTGCACCAAGGGTTCTGTTGTGTGCAGCAGCAGGCATGTGGGCTGGGTCAGCACCTTGTCCCCCACCCCTCCCCTCCTTCCTCACGTGCCCCACCACACCCACCGCAGCCATAACGCATTTGCATGACCTGCGTACCTGCATGCGTCATACTGCTGCAGATCATCTGGGTCATCAATGCAACCCGGTCCGTGGCGTTCAGTGGCAGCCTGACGGGCGCGGTCAGGATTGGGCGCGACTTGTCATTCACAGCAGGTGTCAGCTGGACAGCCGTGGGTATCTCGGTGCGGCAGGTGAGGCGGCAGGTGCTGCAGACCGCAAGCATTTGCAGGCCTCTTGTCACAGCAGAGATGCTGCCAGCATTTGAGGGTCACGGGCTGGGGATGCACACATCGGAACTATGTTTGCATGCAAAGCACTTGTCCCAGCAGCAGCTGAGTGGCCTGGGAATGCAGGGTTTCGACACATTGCAGCAAAACACGGGGCCCTGCTTGTGGCAACAGCAGGCAGAGCAGCAGCGGCTGCTGTGACGATGTTTGTACCGAGGGGTGGCATTCTGAGAGCTTTGGCATGGCATTGAGCTTCTGGTACATACCATCAGCCATTGCGTGCCGCCAACGTTCTGCTGTGCTGTCCTGTGCTGTGACACAATGCGATGCGCTGCGCTGTGCGTGTGCTGTGTGTGTGTTGCACAGGGTGACAAGCTGTACCTGTCCACAAATGCCGTGTGCACCCCGGGCAACTCCTTCCTGCCGATGGGCAGCAGCTCAGACCCCCTGGCCACCAATAACGCAGAGGCCATCTGCTCCTACACGTAAGCCGGCACCTGCTTGACTGCCTCCTGGGTCACTGGGGCAACACTGGGGCCTGTGACCCTGACCACAGTGCCGTGCATATCGGTCTCACTTGCAGCAGCAGCAGCATCGGGTGCACACAAGCTCTTGGTTCGGTGCCCCCAGAGTGCCCGATTTTTGTGCAGCATGGTGCTGCATGCAAACAACTGGTGTGTTATAGTGTGACTCTGGATGTCTGCCCCCAGAGCATGGGTGCATGTCGAGTTGCTGTGGGGACGCACAAGTCATACGGCACACCGGTTCGTATGTCCACCAGGTGCACACATGCACTTTGGTGCTGACCCGTGCCCACCACCCCAACCCCCGCCCCACGCTGCTCGCCCGTATGTTGTGTGTCCTTGCAGCTTTGGCCCCAACTTGGGACCTGGCGCCAACTCCTTCTCACCTGGAGGCATCCCCCCTGAACTGCTGGGCGAGGCCTCGCCCAACAAGGTGTGTGTTCGTGCGCGTTGACACGGGAATTGCAACCAGGGGATGCAAAGGAGTCAGCAGCACGCAATGGGAGCTGGGTAGTTTGTGTGTTGTTCTGTGCGTGTGGCCCCCAAGCTGGTGGCATGTGGTTTAGATCCTGTGGCTTGTGCACCATTTTGAGAGTGTGGAGCAAGCGTGTGGTGCCCCGCTGTCCAACAGACTAGTTGTACACTCCTGCATGACCCTGTCCGCTGTGCCGCAGACTGTCTACTGCCTCAGCAACAATCCTCACATGCTTGCGCATGTGGTCGTGGCGTTGAAGTGGCAGCAAGTGCAGCACGAGGCTGTTTCTTGACGACCCTGACTCACACACATTCTGACTTGAGGCCGATGCTCACAGCTGTCACCCTGGTGCCTGCTGCTGTTCCCTTCTGCAGGTGTTTGAGCTCACTGCCAACATCACCTTCAGCACAGGACAGGTGCAGCAGGCGGCCAGCAGACAGACCTTCAGCTTCGACATGGCACAGGCGGTGAGTACCACCCAGCACACAGTGCAGGCCTGTTTGCAGAGCTGGGGCCTTCACATAGATTCCTGATGCCAGCCACATGTGCTGTGCAGCAGCTGGCGACATGTGCATCCATGTGCAGGAAAGGATCATGGCAAACGTTGATATCAGCGCAGCTCAAGGTGCTGCCAAACCAGGTCATCGTATGGACAAATCGTATGGACAAGTCCAAACTCATTGTGCGGCATTCGTCATGTGTGTGCAGGTGTCCGGGGAGTGTGCGACCGTGACTGACACATGGGCTCAGGTCACGCTGCCCATCCCTCTGAGCTTCACGCCCCCCACGGACGGTGTCTCAAACCCCGCCGTGGCCACTGGCAACCCGCCTGCTTTGCAGGCCCGGGTGTGTGCGCCCACCAACTTCGCCTACATCATGAGCATACCCGCCTCCCAGCCAAGCCAGCGGGCGTGTGGCGACTGGGCGGTAAGGCGCTGCACTGGATGCGGTCGCGGCTCTGGCTGTGAATGTGACGTGTCGAAAGGAGCCTTGCGCCTTGCAGTGGTGCCATGCATCTACAGTAGGCGTGGCAGCAGCACAACTGTGTGCGTTACAGGGGTCTCCAGCACAGAGTTGCTGACAGAGACAACCTGTATCAGATGAACCACCACTGTGCTATGCCCCATGCATTGCTTCGTTGAGGCTGTCGTGCTTACTGACACGCGCACGCATGCTGCTGCCGCTGCTCTGTGATGCGCAGTTCACTGCAGGAGCTGGGTTGACCCCCATCGGCAGCACCCAGCAGGCTGTGAGTGGGTCTGCCACTCGGGCAGCAAGAGCCACCATCACTGGCTGTGATGCAGCATCACCAGCACCAGGTGAGAGCTGGAGCCACTCACACTGGATCACACTGCGTCACACTGCATCACACTGCATCACACTGCATCACTCTGCGTCACACTGCATCACACTGCATCACACTGCGTCACACTGGACCACACTGCATCACTCTGCGTCACACTGCACCACACTGGACCACACTGCGTCACACTGCGTCACACTGCGTCACACAGCGTCACACTGCATCACACTGCATCACACAGCGTCACACAGCGTCACACTGGACCACACTGCATCACACTGCATCACTGCTTGGCTGATAAGCATTCTTTGCTCTGCAAGCAGCCGGTTGCGCTCAACAGCAAGCACTGCTGGGTTGGGAGTGGTGTATGTGCGCCTGTTGCCGTCCTCCCTGAACTGCTGCTTCGCGTTTTCTGTCTCTCGTCGTTGCGTGCAGGTGCGGTCCCAGCGCCTGTGGTTGTGCCAGTCCCTGGTGCTCCTCCAGTGGTAGTCCCAGCGGTGAGTCACCCGACACAGCAGCGTAGCTGCTTGCGTGATGTTTGGAATATCTGTGCAAATGCAGGTCCCCCCATGGCACTCCTGGGGTGGCTTGTTCTCAGCCTGGCCCTGACGGCCACACCAGCACACAGCATGCCTCCAGCACAGCCAGATATCGACCCGTGCCACACCCTTCTTCTTCCCGACCAGCAGAGACCCTTGGCTCACACCTTGCTTTTGTCCCACTCGAGCAGCCGGCACAAGCATCTGCTGCATTTGCCATGCTTCCTGTTGTACTTTGTAGCCCTCCTGCTTGCAGCTGTGGGCCGAAGCAATCAACTATGCATGTGTGCCTGCAAAGCTGCTAGCTTCGCCCTATTGTTGGTCTTGAGCGTCCAACGAGTCATCCTCCCCACCCACATGTACTGCCCTGCTGTGTACTGCAGCCTGTCCAGCCAGTGGTACCGCCCGTGGTGCCGCCTGTTGTACCGCCTGTGGTGCAGCCAGTGCCGCAGCCTGTGGTTCAGCCAGTCATCACCCCAGTCGTGCCACCCCCAGCCCCGGTAAGCTCTTTCAACATGTACCGGCAGGGCCATGCACAGCAGTGCTTTGCAGCAGCCTCAGCAACACACTGGTGATCTGTATCAGGTTTGTGTGTGACACAAGGCGGCAAGGCCAAGGGCAGATTGCCTGAGCTTTACAGCCTACTGGCTTGCTGCGTCAGGTGCTGTGCTTGCATGCCTTTGGAGCTTGGTGTCTATACACTGAAGCCTCCAAAACCTCAGCAGGCAGACTGAACCTCCTCTTTGTCGTGGCTGCGGTCATGTGTCCTGCCCAGGTGATCCTGCCAACACCAGCAATCCAGCCAGTCACTGTCCCGCCTCCGCCTGTTGCCCCGGTCATGCCCACCCCTGTGGCACCTGGGGCCGCCCCTGCCATACAGCCAGCCATCCAGCCGGTCCCTGCACCTGGGGCGCCCCCGCAGCCAGTGTCCCCAGTTGTATTGCCAACACCCAACATGGCAGCCCCAAATGCTGCCACGCCCTTCCCTGGGTTCCCTGGCAGCGGGGCTGTACTGCCAGCACCTGGCAGTACGTCAGGCAGTACAGGTGGTGCGGTAGGCGGTACAGGTGGTGCGGCAGGCAGTATGGGTGGCGCGGCAGGCAGCACAAGCAGCAGCAGCAGTGTCTGGTCGCCAGTGGCAGCACAGGGCCCCCCAGCTCTTGCCTCCAACAGCAGCGAGGGGACCACAAGTGACGGCGGCAGCAGTGCAAGCACCCCAGTGCCTGCCAAGTATGTCCCGCCGGTGGTGCCTACTGCTGCACCCCAGCCACTGCTGGTCAGCATCGACAGTGTGGGAGGCTATCAGGTGGGTGCATGCTTGGTGTGTTGAGTATGGTAATGCGAAAGTAAGGCCAGCATAACAAAGTCAAGCTGATACACAGAGTGTGGAGGAGCATGTAGCAAAGTAGGCAGGGAGCAGCATGTCATGGATGTGCTCGCAGTCTGGGTGCATGCGTGTATGGTCTGTGTACCGGTACCTGCAGGTGCCTTGCTGCCTCAAGCACAATCTTGGGGAGGGGCGAACTGTGTTTTCGTGTTGATGCTTGGTGACCCACATATATTGAGCAGTGAGCATTGCATGGTGGAGCTCACTGCGGGAGGCGGTTGGGAGGAAGCACTGAAGTCCACAGGGCAGCTCGGTGCGACAGCCTATTCTCACATCGCGTTCTTGTGTGGTTGGTAGCATATCAGGCCGCGCGCTCTGGCACTTGCTCCTCCCTTTGAGTCATAACACAGCTGGGTGTGACAGCTTTTGCTTGCACTGCGTGTTTTCATGCCTGCAGGTCAACCGTCAAGGCTTTGTGTGGTCGGCAAGGACCAGTGCTGCCCCGGAGCAGCTGTTCCTGCGCCACCAGGCCCGCAGCCCCATAACCTTCACCGTGGATTACCAGAAGACCAGCCTGTCATCTGGGGCTTACGTAATGGGCTCCGTCAAGATCACTAACACCAACGACCAGGTGGCGAGCGTGCCGGGGCTCACCTTGACCATAGCAGGGCAGGGCAGCGACAGCAGTGGCAGTGGGTCTGCAAGGGGCGGGCAGAAGCGCGAGGGTTCGACAGAGGCCCAGGTGGACTGCCTCTCTGGCCAAGCCAATGTCAAGGCTGCTGTGCCGTTCAAAGTGCCCAGCAAGGGCCAGATCACCTGCACGTGAGTGATATAGTAAGGGCCTGAAGACAGCGTGTCAGCTGCGTGGTAGTCGTCAGACCTTGTGGTGGCAGCTGCTCGTGGTGTTGTCAAGCATGACTTTGTCGATATCACCAGCGTGAAAGACTTTGATGGCAAGTGGGTCGATACGTGTGCTGCAGAGAGAGGATGTTGAGAGTCAACTGCCAGCACGCTGCTTCCTGCGCTTCAACACTGTGTGATTGCGGGTGTGGTTTGCGTCACCGCAGGTTCATCACGCAGCTGCCCAGCTTCAGCAGCAGCAGTGATGGCGGCATGATCACGGCAGCTATTGGCGCAGTCACGCTGGGCGCACATGGCACCAGGCGGGCTCAGGGCACCACCAGTGAGATACAGCCCTGGGCGTTCGCGCCAAACCCTGTTGCGGCAGGGGGCGAGTGCGCCCTGGTCAAGTCGTCTGTGTCTCCGACAGATGACAAGAAACAGGTGAGGGTAGGATGGTTGAACTGGACTGTGCAGCAGCAGGAGTAAGCTGCAGTCATTGATGTGCCCTGTTTTCTGCTTGGCGGGGTCTGGACAGGTTGCCATACTTAAGCCATGGCCATCACAGCATAATGAGCAAGCTTGCGAACTGCTGCAGCCCAGAAGCTTTGACAGCAACACCCGCTTACACACAGAATTGCCATGAAGACGGTGTGCAGCAATGCAGATCAAGCTTGGTTGTCAGCTGCCGGCTTGTCAAACAGTCTGTGTGTGTGTTTGTGCTCCTCACCTGTGTAGGTTGTCGGCCCCTCAGACTCCCTGACCGGGGAGATGGTGCCAGCAGCAGGCAAGGTCATCTGTGAGGCAGCCACCTACAAGTTCTCTGGAGACTTTGGGCCCATCACTTCCAAGCAGGGGCGCAGATGTGGAGCACAGGTAGGCTGTAGCAGGGTGTAGGTTGCAGCAGGGTGTAGGATAACCTACAACGTTGTAGCAGGGTGTGCCAGCCCAAGGAAAGGCCTGATAGTCCAGAAGGAAGGAGGGCTTCATGGTGTGTTGGACCTGTGAGAGACATATGAGAGGCAAATACACGTGTAGCGTCCTTGCTGCTGCCAGTCTGGGAAGCGCCCCTACCAAGTTCCACATAAGCATGTAGCTGTCGTGCAGTGTGTGGCAGCAACCCAATATGGTCTGAAAGGGAGCCTGGAACAACTCCTCAGATGTGGTGCGTCTTGTGTGTCGGCGTCCTGCAGTGGCGCACAAAAAGGCGGGAAGCTGTGCTGCTGCATGCATTGAAACCTGCATATTTTTTGTTGTTTTGTTGCGCAGGTGGTGCTGACCGCCACTGCCCGGCCCCAGGGCAAGTCAGATCAGAGCCTATCCACAGCACTGTCTGCCCAGGGCACAAGCGTTGTACCTGTTGACGAGCGCGGCTGCCGCAAGGATGGGGCAGGCAGCGACGCAGCTGCGCCTGACGGCAGCAACGGCAACCCTGCTGTCCAGCAACTTACTGTGAGCACAGATAGGGAAAGGAGGCAGCTTGCAAGCTATGTGTTGGGTTGTGCATGTGGGTTGTACTTGTTTGGGCTGCATCTTTGCAGCTGGTGGTCAAGCACGCTGTTGACCAGACAACTGTACTGCCAAAACATGCCACCATTTTTTTGCAGGGGCCTGTCGCTGTGCATTGTTGTGACATCACGTATGCCTGTGTATGGTTGTGCTTTGTGCCGGTCTGCAGGTGGGGGTGTCAGACCTGGCACCTACACAGGTCGTTGAGTATGCCTGGGGCGTGAAGTTCGCCATGACTCCACCAAAGGCTGGCGTGAAGTTCAGTGAGAACGCCACTGTAAAGTCTGAAGTTGAGGTGAGCTAGCCATTTGGCCTGTGAGTGATGGGCAATGATAACAGGGCATCCAGGTGCATGTAATCCCAATTATCAAGAAGGCGTGCTTGATGCCTGATGACTGACACAAGGAGTTCAGTATCTGTGGGAGGGCCAGCCAGGATACAAGGTCCTCCGAACCATCAAGGTTGCACTCAGTGGCCCTTCCACACCAGCATTTGTACGGGAGAGCAGATCCAACCCCTTGCTGGTCACTTCCTCTACAACTGCTGTATCACATCTACCTGCCATGTTGCCATGCTGTTGCTGTAGGTGACGCGCTCGCTCAAGAGCAGCACGCGCAGGCTGTCTGGCAGCATCCTGATCAGGAACCCCACAGACAGGGAGTTCACAGTTCAGGACGTGCGTGTCAACGCCACCCTCAGCAGGGCACTCGTACGGCGCCGCAGGAAGAAGCCAACCACCAGCAGCAGCAGCAGCAGCAGTGGCGGCGGCAGCAGCAGCAATGCCGCCATGAGCAGTGAGGCTGGCACCAACACGAGGCGCCGTGTAGACAACAGCCAAGCGCAGCAGGCTGCACCCGGCCGGGGCTTAAAACGGCGGCTCATGCAGCTGCTGCAGCAAGCTGCGGGCGACCCTTCTGGCCCTGCTGCTGCTGCTGCAAAGGAGCGAGCTGCAGCAGCTCTCAGCCCCTCTGCGGCATCTGCCACCAGCCAGGCCCCAACAAATGACCTCCTCAGTATCATGATGGGCAGGGCAGGTGGGCCCCCTAGCCCTCCCCCTGCACCCACCAGCAACGGCCCCCGCAGCGCAGTCGTCCAGCCCGCCAGCCCGGCCCTCCCTGAGTTGAAGGGGCCCTCTGTCGCAGCAGCTGTCACTTGTGACACAGGCAAGGACGGGACCACCACACTGCCTGCCGCCACCCGCCGTGGCGCCAGCACGACGCCTGCGACTGTGCGGTGCAGCTTCACAGCGGTGCTACCTGCGGGGGCATCCCTGCAGACCACCGGCCGGGTCCAAGTGGTGGTTACAGCAGCGCCCGCGGACGCACGCGGCGGCGGGCGCAGCGGCGGTGCTGCTGCTGCTGGCAGCACAGGCCGTGTGCGGACAGAGGAGCCATTCACGATGCAGAACAGGTGAGACCCGCTGGTTGCTGCGGGTGCGTACGCAGCCTTTGTCTGCCAGTTTCTTGCTGGAACCAATCTGCAAGCGCTGAATTTCGGTAGTCGACCCATTATCTGCCCAATCAACGTCAAATGCGCACGTCCATGCTGACTGCAACCCTGCCGTGCTGCCCCCGCATGCATCCTGCAGTAAGCCGCAGCTCTCCGGCTCCTGCGCGCGCGTGACTGTCGCGCCCGCGTCCCAGCAGCTTGCCCCCAACCCCAGCAACCTCCTGAAAGCCAGGCCGCTGTCATCAGCACCAGGTGGGGGCAGCAGCAGCAGCAGGCGCCAGCCGCCGCCTCCCAGGGCGCCGGACGGGGAGAAGGTGTGTGACAGCAGCAGCTACAGCTATGATGAGCTGGTGGGACCCCTGGAGGGCGACAAGTGTGGCTCCTATGAGGTGCGCATGGTGATGATGACGTGCAATGTTGAGGATGATGATGCAAAAGTACAGCAAGCATAATGGAGTCAAGCTGACACACAGAGGACGGAGACCATGCAGGCAAAGTGGTGTGTGATGTGTGTCTGGCAGCCACCCGGTGTGTCAAGTCACTGACCTGGCCTAGACAAGCATGATGTGATGCGTGGCATGGCAGGCTGTCTTGGCTCAAGCAGTAACTGGTACAGCCGCCGCACAAGGTGACACTCAACTAGGCTGTTCTGTGCTGCATCCACTGCTGACGACCATGCTACTGCTGCCGTTTCTGCTCCTGTCAACAGGTCGTCAACTTGGCCACTGTCGAGCCTGAGTCCGCATCACAAGGCGCACAGCAAGTGCTGGCGTCAGCCAGTGTGAACTTCACAGGCTGTGACGTGGCACGCGTCCCCATTATAACCCTCAACAACCTGAAGGTCATCAATTACACCACCTACACCTGGACACTCAACCAAACCGCAACCACCTCTGCAGGCGTCGCATTGACTCCAGCCACCAACGACACCAGCAGCCCTGCTGCAAATGCGGCCTCTAGCAGTACTGCCGGCAGCAGCAACAGCGGCAGCAACAGCGACAAAACGCCAACGGCAGCTGCGACAGCAGCCGCGACTGCTACTTCGACCGCAGCCGTGAACGTCATCGCGTCGCCGTACCTGTCACGGACCGCGCCGGGTGTCTTGGTGATACCGGTCGACAAGAACGAGAGCGTCACGATCGTGACGGAGATCACGCGGCTGCCGGGCGTTGAGAATGGCTTGTTTGGTCTGGAAGGGCAAGTGGTTGCGTCTGCACCTGGGAAGGACCCAATGGACGTCACAGGTGTGTTGACACAGGCAGTACACGCAGTGGATGTTCAGGGATCAGCAGCAAGCAATAGAAGCAGCATTGAGACGTCACACCTTTGAGGGTGTGGTTTAGACATGGAGTACCAAAGCACAGCATGGCACTTCATGGCTGGGCGCCTGCCTGACAGGGTTGACGAGTGTTGTGATGCTTTCCGATGTCAACTGCGCACTGCTTGTGAGTAATACGGGGGAGGAAACGCTGCTTGCTGTGTTGCCCTTGCAGCTGTGAGGGTCGCCATCGCCAGGCCTGGAGACGAGCGGCCCGTGCTGATCAACGCCAACTGCCCGCCATCAGGCAGCAACAGCAGCAGCAATGGCAGCGGCAGTGCTGCAGGCCCCATCACCCTGCCGCCCGCCCCCACCACAGTCACCTGCACCTTCAACTACACGACCACCTCCCCAGCCTCTGGCCTCATATCAGGCGTTGCAGTGCTGCCTGCCGTTAACACCACCACCAGCAGCAGCAGCAACAGCAGCGGCCCAAACAGCAGCGGCACCAACAGCAGGAGTGAGGACGGCAACAGGCGCCGCGTGCGCGTCAGCCGGGGCAGCAACAGCAGCAGCAGCGCAGACGTCGTGAGCCCCAGCTTCCTGGGCGTGACGCAGAGCTTCATGTTTGGGTCTGGCGGAAAGGCCGTGAGGCTCGGCCTGGGCGAGTGTGTGGGTGTGGCTGAAGTGAGCGGCATGGAGGTCAAGATGGGTGATGACCTGCTGCTGCCCCCTGTCAGGAGCCAGAGCGACATGGGCCTGCCGCAGCTGTGGCCTGCTGAGGCGTCAGGTGAGATCTGGCTGGCGGGAACTTGTGGCACTTTGGTCGCCTGCATCTGTGAAGATGCGCCCACATCTACTCGGATGTGCATCTATGGAGCGCTGGTACATCTGAAGTCCTCTAGATTCCAGCACCTCTTCCCACATAATCAGGCTGTGCTTTGACCATGGCTGCTGCTGCTGCTGCTGCCACTGCTGCTGTTGCTGCTGCCACTGCTGCTGCCACTGCTGCTGCCTTGTCCCCAACGCTGCACGTGCAGGCCGCAACGTGACGCTGCTGCCCAGCCCCAAGCCTGCCAAGGGCTCAGGCCTAGGCAATACAACAAAGTTGTGTGAGAGCAAGTCTGTGGACGTGACACTCACCTTTGGGCCCTTTGACGGCAAGGCATGCGGGGCAGACGCGCAGGTGAGCTGCATGCCTGATCTGCCTGCTGTCCTCCGTGCTGTGCCTGGGTGTACTTGTACTGAAGCATGCATGCTGGCACCATCACCACAATGCCGTGTTGCGGACCGCGCCTTGGTGAATCATGCCCTGCCTGACGTGCGCACTCTGCTGCACTTGTACTGAAGCATGCATGCTGGCACAACCACCACGATCATGTAGTGAGCGCGCTGCCGTGTTGCGGACCGCTCCTTGGTAACTCATGCCCTGCCTGACGTATTGTCGCTTCTGTCCCTGCTGCTGCAGTTCTTTGCTGCTGTGCGTGTGTCCAAGACAGACCTGCAGCCCAAGGGGCTCACCAGGGAGTTCATCCTGCCCTTGGAGGTACCCTGCAGCAGCAGCAGCAGCAAGGCCAGCAGCGCAGGTGTTGTGTTCAGGCCCAAAGGTTCCAGCAGCAGCAGCAGCGGCAACGGCAGCAGCAGCGGGGGCGAGGAGAGTGGGCAGCAGGGCGAAGCCAACAGCCCGGCGGGGTCTGGCCCCAGCGCTCCTATTAGAGGGGGTGACAAGAAGGCTGTGGTGGTGGGTGGGGGTGGCAGGAGCACTGTCGGCAGTGGCAGCAGCAATGGCAGCAGCGGCAGCAGGCAGGGTGCAGGTGCTGGGGTCACGAAGCTGCAGAGTGCTGGGGGGTCACCAGTGTTGGCTGCGGATGATGCCTCATCTGACCCTGTGGGTGGCATTGCAGCAGACGATGACACAGCCAGCTAGCCTGGGGTTTGACCAGTCGTCTCTGCCCCAGCAGTTGCAGGCAGCAAGGCTGCTAGTTTGTTGCTCGAGTCACACAGCCAAGTGAAGTGAGCCTGCAGTGGCAGCTGTGCAAGCTGTGACATGTTTGGTGATGGCGTGTTGTCTGATGTGAGCCGTGGTGGGGCATATGGTGTGCTGGGGGGCAGTGTTGGCTGCATTTGCCCACCTGTGCTGGCTGCATTTGCCCACCTGTGTTGGCTGCATTTGCCCACCTGTGTTTGCTGCACTTGCCCACCTGTGTGGTTGTGGGGCGGGCTCAAGGTGATTTGTGGTCCTGTTGTGGGTTGAGGCTGTGTTGAGGTGCTCGGATGTCTGGCTTGAGGGCGTTGTGAGAGATACAACACCCGACAAGCGTCCTGGACGGAAACCCAGATCTTACTGTTCGAAGTGGGCGTGCACACTGCCAACTTGCACTGGAAGTATCCCCTGCACTCAGTTCTGACTGCTGTGGTGGGGCGGATGCTGTACTGACTGTTGTGCTGGGGTGGAAATTTCATTTTAATAGTGGAGAGTGTGTCGTCCCAGTCTGACTTTCTCTGCACCCGCTGACCATACCACAGGCCTGCGCCACACCTGGGATGTGCAGGTCTAGGTCCAGCGTTGCACTGACATGTGCCATATGCGTACAGTGTATGCATGCACACCACATGTTAGTGGGTGGCGTGCTTGCTGCTCACACAGGGACAGCCATGCGCTGGTTGTGACCATGGCAGTTGAGTTGGCCCCTTCAGAACCAAGGCCTGCAGTCAGCACATGTGGCCTGATCAGTCCTGTTGGTCTGTTGTACACGTGTGTGACCCCAAGTGTGACCCCCGTGCTCCTCCCCAGTCTGTACAACAGCATGTGTTTTGTGCCTTGCAGCTGCAAGACCTGAGTCTTGCCAACCGTTTTGGTGTGCTATGACATCACACAGAGGTGTCTGTGGTGGATGCTGGTCCATCCCCACCATCTTCAACGACGTGTGTGACCTGCAAAGTCACACGTGTCACCACTGCTCCATGTGGTGCACATGTACCTGATGATGTCTGTTGTGTGCCTGCATGCCGTTACTTGTGTGTGGGGTACCACCAGCTGACACTGTCAATGTCAGCTACATCAAAGTACCAGCAAGTACCACCATAGCCGGGATCCAGTTGGACTGTTTGCGTTGCGTGTGTAAGAATCTGTCCGGGAGTGATGGGCGTACGCGTTGCGGTGTGCTGAGCTGAGCATGGCATGCAGTGTGTTTGGAAATGTTTTTCCATGGTGTCACAGCCATGCAAACTAGAGGTG